>JAOXXN010000364.1:50105656-50122169 GCA_026770055.1 Myrmophylax atrothorax
CTGTCTCGTATCGGCCTTTTTAGCCACCAGCACGCTTGCAGCAAGTGTGGGTAGTGCCCTTCCCAAATCTTCGTTCGCGAAGCCTAGCCATGATGATGATGAGATTTTGAATAAAATTCATTATGTTTCCAAAGAAGAGCAATGAAGTTGTTGAAGGGTCTGGAGCACAAGTTTTAAGAGGAGCAGCTGAGAGAGCTGGAGTTTTTCATCCTGGACAAAAGGAGTCTCAGGGAGACCTTATCACTCTCTGCAACTGCCTGAAAGGAGGTTGTAGCAAGATAGGTCTTTTCTCCCAAGTCACAAGTGACAATACAAGAGCATATGGCCTCAAGTTTCACTGAGTGAGGTTCAGATTGAATATCAGGCAAAATTTCTTCATGGCAGTGGTGGTCAAACACTGGAACAGACTGCCCAGGGAACAGGTGGAGTCATCATTCCTGGAAGTATTCATAAGATCCATAGATGTGGCTCATGGACTTGGCAGTATTAGGTTAATGGTTGGGACTTGATCTTAAAGGTCTTTTCCAATCTAAAGAATTCTATGATCCCATCATTCTATGCTATATACACCATAATCAGCCATGGGAGATCACTGGCTTACAATGTTGTCCCTTTTTTTTTTTTCCCCTGAAGGCTGGAAAATATTCAGGCCATTAATTACATTTGTTGCCATAGTTAACATAATTATGTAGGGGTAATCAAGCTTCTTGCTTCAGGGTGTAAACTAATTACCACAAGGGACATGTGCATTTCATGGATGGCACTTCAAATTTGGAAAGTGCATATAAAGCTCTTCCTCTTCTTTTCAGAGGCAATGCTAATCACTAATTGGAACAGAAACTGACTTTTCTTGTGTGAAAGATCTTCATTGCATGTAAATTACATGGAAGCATGGTCATTTCTACTGCTGAATAAATGAAACAGTACCATCATCTGTAGAATTTGGGTATTTTATTCTAAAGCAGGAGGGAAGGAAAGCTGATAAAGTGAACAATTCTAATGGTTCAGTGCTCTATAAACCTCTTACCAAAATTTAATTGATACCTTATCAACTTTAAATATCTTATGAATGTGTAAATTTGTGCTTTCCATACTGAACTGAGAAGGGATTTTGTCAATGTGAGGCAACACTTTTCTGCCAAACACTGAATGTTTGCACCCTTGACAGTATAACATTGCAAAGTCAGGCACTTTTTACAGAGGTCAGTTTAGGTACATACAGTCTTTTCTGGTGTAATGTCATATCATATTTTAGGGACCTTTTCAAAGTTAATGAAGAGCAATGAAAACAGTGTATTCTGTAAAGAAGCTATTTCTTGCAGAATATAAGGAACCAAAAGAGTTATTTGTCTATCTGAAATGATGATGATGATGATGATGATGATGATGATGATGATGATGATGATGATGATGATGATGATGATGATGATGACAATGATGATAACCTTTTGGTTGTCTCAAGAGGCTTTCTAATATCTCATTCTTTCTCTGTATTCTTCTTTGTTTACAGACATCAACTTTTAAGGGTTTGACTTCCTAGGAACTGAGCAATAATAAACAACATACTCATGTATCTTGTTTTCAACTAGTAGTACAGTATTTCAGAAGGATGAAAATTAAAACATCATCAAAGGGGTGAATAGCCTGTGAAATGACAGTGATCAGAACTGGTGGAATGGTTAAAGAGTAAAAAATGGGACTGAGAACTGAATTTGGGATTTTTATGAAATATACTAGAAGTCACTAAACATCTCTTTATATCAGTGTCCTCTGCAACACAAAAAGTTCACATTTATTATATTCATGAATTTCAGTTGATTAGTGTTTATTGGTGGCTTGAGACACACCAATTGAAAATGTTGTGTATGCAAAAAGTGTAGGTTGTTATAAAAGGTCATCAGAAGTCATTTCAAGATGCATACTAAATTTGCAATTAAATACAAAATTATGTGCCTCTCTGAGATGAGAGAAGAACCTCGCTTCCAGGAAAAGTAATGGAAATTAGTAAACTTGATGGCTGCAAGTTACCCAGCAGGTGACACTGTTATAATCATTATTTCCAAAGAAGATACTCAATAAGATTCAGCATTCTTCCTGTTTGAAAAGTAATTGCTAAGATTCTGTCTGTCAAAACTCATTATATGGTGCCAAAAGCCTTAATGCATGTATAGTTTTCAATTGAGCTTTAACTCTACTTGCCTTGGCAAGCTTTACAAAGCTTTCACAAGCAGCTTAAATAAGTTCAACAGAGTGATAAAGCCAGAGCCTTAGCTCCAGTCACAGAAGACTCAGAGAGACAGGACCTAAAGCATCTATGGAGCTGCACACTCAGTGTCCCTCTTGAACGGGAGACCAGAGTAAGTTTCTTAGCAAAGCTGATACTTGACTAGATCTCAAAACCACAACAAATTCATTTAATGTTACAAGGACAAATATCACATGCCACACATATAGAAGTTGTATGCCTCTGCTAACAATGTCAAAATAAGACATTTGAAGATAATCACTTGACTGGTGTTTGAAGCGTCTGTTCTTGTGAGCAATTACTCAAGTCCAGACAGCCACTGGAATCAATGAGTCCCTTATGTCTAAAAAAAGACCTACTGTTTTAGGTGCATAGGAACATCCATTTCCTCTAAAAAATTGAACTGATTCACAAAATGGTACTTAGGAAAAGGGCAGAAATAACGTCCCTTACACTTATCTTCAGAGGAACAGACCCCATTTATGATGCTGTACTTGATTCTTCTGCCTGGTCACAGATACTCCGCAGGCTTGTCAGATCATTCAGCATTTTCATGGTTTCCATCTGAATTACTTATGCTTCTGTTCACAGAAAATCATAAAAATTCTCCTGCAAAAGTCATTGTCATGCTTGCTTTCTCATGTATGGGGGTTGGACAGTAGATTAATGAACTATTTCTAATCTACCGGTAAATGAGAATTAGAAGCAACCCAAAAGAATTGCTTTTGTTTTCTTTGATCATTCATAGAGAATTACAACCATTTGCCTTGCCTATCAATGAATTACCCACTGATCATTCTGAAAAAAGCTCTTTGAAAGATTCAGCAGCCTTTAATAATCCAGAATTGAGAGAGCAGAGGTTTTCCTGTACCTAAATTCCTTTAGCTTCTTTCCAGTAAAAATACCAAGACAACTACCTTATTGTAAAATCCTTAACTCATGATCAAGAGTTTTGAAAACATTTCATATCACACATGTTTTCTGTTTCTGAGTGTTCCATGGTATTTCCTGTGACACAAAAATAATAAATTCCAAGTTTGAATCCTATAATTAGGTAAGTTCCCAGAGTGTTATGATGTCACCAAATTGTGGAACTCTGTCTAGTGACCTGTATCTGTTACTGAGATGGTGTAGAGACTCAGCGTTTGAGGTTTAGACCATAGTAACTTTGTGGAAAACGCTTGGTCAAGCAGTGTGCATTAAATGTTGAAGCAGGTATGCAGACTCACAAAATATTGCTCCAGAGTCACTGGTGTGCAAAGCTGAAGTCAATATCTTGCATTCCATTGCAAAAATTCAGTGTGCTGGGGAGGTCAGCTGAAGATGCCAATACATATGGAGACTCCAAGTATTGCAAGGCACAATCCAATCTTCCACTTTGTTGGCTTAAACTCCATGATTAAAAAGAACTGTGCAATTCATCCCATCTTACTTTTGGAGGAAAAGGTGATAAGCTTTGCAAAACCTTCTTATGCTCCTGGGTTTCTTTTTAATATGCGTTGCACACAAATGTTAACAGGGTTGCTGCTGACCTATGATTCTTTCTTCATCAAAGGGTGATCAGAATTTAATACTGTTAACTTATAAGAGACAAGCTCTTAGGGCCAGAAATGTGCTTATAAATAAAAACTGTGCTATTGCAGCTCCACTGTTAATGAAAGAAAAATGGCCTGTAATTTCTCTAGGGATAATTAAGTCTCACAACATATTTATGCCAAGATTTAGGTGCTATTTGAAATAATAAGAAATCACCCAACAACTACTAGTGAGCCTTTGCCCATATGCAACAAGCTTATTTACTGTTCGTAGTCTTTCTTTCTGTATCCTCCACAGGAAAAGAAAAGCATGTTTATTTAAAATAAATATAAAGTTAAAAAAAAATCAGCTGTCTTGAAGAGCAAGTAACATTGCTGACAGATATTGTGAGAATGTCTATTTATATTGACGTATGTCTACCTCATATGATAATTTTCAGAGATGCTATTTTATATCATTATATGTATTACCACATTGCTCAGGAAGTTCTTCCATCATCCAGAAAGAGAAGGGGTAAGGAGAAACTAGGGGGAAAGTGAAGCTGACCTAGAGGAGGCTACAGTGGTTAAAGGATTTCCATGGTAAGGGCAAGAGCAGAGCACAAGAAAGGCCAGTTAGGTAGCAACTGGTACTGTGGGTCTTCTAATGGGCGAGAGACGAACAGGAGTTGTGGACAGAGAAACATGAAGCACTTTGAGATTCAGTCATCATACTGAAGAATTTCAAAGAAAAGGAAGGATGAGCTGAGAACAGAAAAGTCATGGATGATATATGACAGAAAGTCAAAGAAATGTTAAAAACTGAAGGATTATTATAAAAAGCTCCAGCAAAAGACAGGTAAATTAAAGTCTTATGAAGACTGTGATTGAATAATAGCTTTTTTGGATGTGTTTAGATACCAGACTCCTGATTATTTTAAGGGGATGAGGCAATGTGCAGATCACAGGACAGACTGATCATTGGCTTGAGGCCTGGCATCATCATAGATGAATTCAACAGACTATTAGGGAAGTAAAAAGTCCAGGAAACTGTAGAGCTTAACTCCAGAAAACACGTTGAAGGCTAAGTCAGGAGAACAAGTGGAGGGAAGTGGCTTTGAGACTGCTGTTCTAAAGAGGAGAGACGCTCCCAAGCCACAGGTGACAGGGTGGTGAAAGAGAGAAAGATGCTCAGTGCCTGAATTATTCTTTTTTTGAAAAAATTGAGGTCACCCATGTGACACAGTGACCCAGGAATGGAAGTAGCAAAGGGAGGTAAACTGAAAGGTCATGAATGCCTCAGTCCTTCAGAAACAGCAATTAAGAATCTGCACTCCAGAAACTCAGAGAGAAGGCTACAGGGCAAAATGTAAAAGGGATGAAACAAATGAATATGTGGACTTCATGGAGAAGGGATATCGTGGCAGTAAGTACAGATGGAATAAAATCAGTTTTGGGACAGTACCACCCCAGATGATGAGTAAGAGCCATAGGAATGTGTGCAGGTGGTGCCAGGAACCTGTTAGTGTTTGAAAAGGGAAACTAAAATGCAGGGGAGAAAAGGAATTATGACCTTTGAAGGCAGCAAGGATCAAAAAGAGAAAGAGAAAAATGGAGTTAATGGTGAAAGACTTGTGAGAAGCATGGGTGAACTGCAGAGAATATTTAAATAACACTCTGAGTAGCATTTTAAAAATGCTACAAAGTCAGCATCTGTGGAAGCTTAACATTCTCTTCCTATCTTCATCCAGATAGCTAATGCTTTGTTCCATGCTGTTGAAGTCATCTCTCTCCTTCCAGTGTTACAGAATGTACTCTTGCAATTGCTTCTTAATCTTTCTCAGGTTTAGCTTGTTGAATGATGCTTAATATCATGCATCTATGCAATGTAAAATTTCTTTTGGATCTGGATTTTGAGAAGCTAAGATGCATAACATACCATAAACTAAATAAAAGCTTAAGTTTCTCATTTTCTGCTTAATTCTTGTTCTCAGAAATCTGGTCTTATGAGGTATTTTTAACAGATGATTTAGAAAACTAATGTATGTCCTTGGGGATTCAGGGAAAGATAATCATTATATCAGGGTATTTGACAGCTACTTTCACTTTAGTCTGCAAATTCTGTTAGATTTTTTTTGTACATTATATTATTCTAGAACCCAGAGTAAATATAAGCTTTCAAGATTTAGTTTGAAGGTGTGGGTTTAATTTAAGAAGTTGTGCTTTCCTTTATTCTGAATTGTTTTCCTTTATTTTTTTTCTTTATTCTTCTCATGGTGCACAGACTTCATTATTCCTGAATATGTAAGAGGCCAGAATTGGCTTTTCTTCACCACATTCTGGTTATCATACTGACATCACTATGTAAATGGCTAAGGTAAAGTAAAATAATTAAGATATGAAACTATATAAAAGAAGTTTTTGGTTAATTGTGCCCATCTTACCTCGTATACCATTTTTGCAGGGAGTCATTCTAATAAACTGTGCAATAAAAGTACTATAAATTGAGCATGGTAATAACACTCTTTGGCTTTGAAAGCATTGGCAGGATGATGGCAGCGTAAAAGTCAGGTTTTACATCTTCACCTGTTGATGCTTTAGGCAGTGGATGCCTTTTGGGTGTGACTGTGAAGGACAGTAGTAGAGAACACAGTGCAGCTGCCATTCCGTGCCTGATGGACTGGCTGCATTGCACTGCAGAGTGTTCATGAGCTTTGGAACAGTCTTGATCTTAAGGGACTACACAAGTTGTTTCTGAAGTCAGTGTTAAAGGTTCAAACACAGGAAGGTGGTGTTGGGAGGAGCCCACTCAGAGAATTTTTCTCACCATACCAACACAAAAGGTTTGGGCTTGGAGTGCCATGACTGAGGACAAAAAATGAGTGATGACTTTCAGATTCCAGCTGAATGGTGGGGTGGAGGTGAGAAAAGAGAACCCCAGCACCTGGGGGTGGGGAGAGGTTTCTCTTTTTCCCTGTATGTTAACTTGATTTGTTTTGGGGGTTTTCTTTGGGCAGCTGCAGAAAAGGAGTCACTGCTTGCTGGTGAGCTCTCTTTTTCTGGCTCTGCTCTTTGCTTTTCCCCCTCCATCTCTGGGCACCCTGAACTTCAGAGAGAGAGAGAGAGAGAAGAGAGGGGAGACACAGCTGTTTCAGACACTGCAGATTTTTTTTCTCTTCCTGGGGACCAGCTTGGACTGCAAGGAGATTCCTGGGAATTATCACCATTCTTCCACTCCCAGCTTTTCCTTCTTCATTTGGAAAAAAGGACAAGGAGAGCGAGAGAGGGAGTCCATGTGAGTGTCCACCCCTTGTCTCTTCCTTGCTGGGAAAAGGCTGAGAATTCACCTCGCAGCCAGCCAAGGTGGGACACTGACACTGTCCATAAATATAACTGTTCCAGGAGGAACCTACAGTTTGGGGGTTGTTCTCTTTTGTTTTTACTTTTGGTGCTGGGGGGGTAGTCTGCTCTGGTCTGCTTGCAGTTATATCTATATCTACATCTATATGTAGATATATAGTAGTTAAGTACAGTTATCCTTCTTGCATCCATTTTCTAATTAAAGTTCCTTTTTCTCAAATCTAATGAGGAGTGATGTGATTATTGAGGAGTTATCCTCTCCTCTGGTTTCTGGCATACATTTTGGTTTTTCCTTTAAACTAAGACAGTCAGTTTATACCACATTCACCCAGGAGTTTCTGTGACATGCTGCTTACCATGATACAGACATACCCTTAGGTCTATACAGGCAAAATGTTTTCCTTCTGTATTTAATTTCTAAATGTAGCTGGAGCTGCGAGAAATGAGGCACAAAAACTCCTCCAGGTTGGTGGCTGGACTACTATTTATTTTTGTGACCTTGGAGCAATCTGAGGTTCTGAATTTCAAAGCTCTGCTTTCCTTGGTTATCTTTGTTATTTGGCCTCTGCTATTAATAAATTTTGCCATGTGCAATTGCAGTTCCTAAAAATATTCACATTTACAAGGGGCTAGTAACCACCTAGAAATCATAATAGCTGAGCTTGTAAAAGGCAGGATCCTAAACTCCAGATGCCCAGTGCATAATTCCACTCTAACTTTTATAGTACATTTTGTAAGTTATATCTCACATGCATTTTGACTTCAGATAGTTTTCAGTTAATAAAGAAGCTTTCCAAAGTACCTTATGTATTATTCGTCGTGGCACACACTAATATTTAAGGTTCTTAATAAAAAAAACCTTTGCAAATTAGCAACCTGGATCCTTGGAGTTCAGTATGAAGAAACTGATTCATTGACACAGAAGTAGAAGTGAAATTCCTCATTTTGTATAGCCATTACATAGAAACAACAAGAGTATACAGAATATTAATTTCAAGTACTGAATTGACACTCTGGATACCAAGTTGTTTAATTTAATCGTGGCCCAGAAATCATCATTAAGGTGTGTTCCAATTTTAGTTTCAAATACACCACTATATAGCTTTCAGTCTATGTTTTACATACATGCTTCTGCATTTCTCTGAACTGTATTTTTAATGAAGACTGAGGAAAACGAGGGTCTTTTAAATGCACTTTACAGGATTTCATACCTATCTGAATGTCTCAAACCCACATATTAGGTACCACCAAATCTTACACTATTCATACAGAAATTGAATTATTAAAAATGTTAATGAACGGTCCCAGTGTGAACACTGTGATGTTTGTCATATTGTGAATGTAGTTTTTTCATATTGAATAAGTTATATAAGAAGACTTGAATAGTACATAGTAGGAAGTCTAAAAAGTCTTACTTTTTATTGCAGAGAGCCTAATATAAAGCTCACTAAGCAAAGTGAGCCTTTCTACTGTTTTCAGTGAGGTTTAGATAAAGCTTTATGACAACAGTATATTTTGAAGCTCTGATTGTTTATTCTTTATGAAGAATGAGAGATACACAATAATGAATTACTCTCTTGAATGCTAGTGCTATATTTAAATAGAGGGTTATTATTGCTACCTTTAGCAACTGATTCTTTCTCCCTTTCTCATTCAAATAAATAGATTTTTTTTTATTATACCAACCATAGGAAAACAGAGTTAAATCTTGCTAATCCTGGTATTATTCTTGTTTAAGTTTTTCTGCTTACTTCATGTGCCCTTCAACATTTTTACCCAATCTGAGATAAGCTCTTGTACCTCAGACTCTATTTCCTCCTCAGAAGATCAAAAAACCTGTAGATTCTCTCTGAAAAAAGAGAATGCAGAGGAAGAACACTGGAAAGCCTGGGAAGCCTGGGGCTGGCACAGTATTCTCACCATGTATTCCCTCAGCCTGCAGTCTGTAACAGAGGAGCACAGATGTCAGGGTTATCCCTGATGGCTGCCCTATAATGCAGGCACACAGGAGTGTGGTGTGAATGAGCTCTGTGACCACTGGTGACTGCAGGGGCAGCCAACTCGTCAAGAAATGACCTGCTGCACACAGAGCTCATGATAGCCTTTGCTAACAGCTGCCTTCATCAGAGAGCAGGGAGAGTGCACGCAGCAGCACCTGCAATCAGGGGCTCCTTTTGTGGGAGGGGAAGGAGCAATGTGAGTGTTCAACATTCAGAAACTGTGAAATGTGACTGTGTGACTATGCCAGTACAGAAGGAAAGTGTGGAGGCCATGAACCCCATGAAGATCAGGCTCTGGGACTGCATGTGGAGCTGAAGCAGGTCTAGATGTGAGGTCTGAAGTCAAGATCTGGGCAGGGGGGATTCTGTTGAGTCATTTACAAGGAGGTTATTTGTGTGGGTGTGTAAGCACATGAAGACAGAGAGATTTGGCAGCATGCAGGAAATGAATGGTAGGTAAAGACAAAATTAAAGAGGATCCACAGTATAGACAGTTGAGTATAATTCACTGTGTATGACAGCACAGCTGGGCACATCCTCTCTGTGTTCCTTCTGAGTGCCAGCTGCAAGAAAGGCCATCTGGAGCACCTATTTATACTGTGATTCACCAACATCAATGGCAACACAGCTGTCTGCATCTGAGCTCTGGGTGTAACTTTGATAAAGAAATCCAGTGGTCCTCTTTCAGTCAAAGGCGCTTCCACACATATCTTTCTCAAAGTTGTAGTAAGGGTTACACTGCTGTCAGTAAAATTTCTGTCATATTTCTAAGCTGGGTAATTTCCTTTTTAAGCCACTGTACCTTTGAGAGACTTCCCATTAAAGTGAGAGCACAGCATAGGGACCTAAGATGTATCCTGTACTAACAACCAAACCTGATCAATACCTTCACAATTTAAGTAGGTCTTATAGCTACAGTTCCCAGAGATCTTGTGTTAGGAAAACACCATACAGCAGAATCCATTCAAAAGGCAAGCAATCTTTATAAGCTTCTTGCAAGTGTGATTTAGCTACATCCAAAGAAAGTGCAAAAGCTATTGGAAGCAGAGATAGCCTGGCTGCCTCTTTGGAGTCAGAAATTTAACAATGCCTCATGGGATCCTTTCCAACTTGTCTCTAAGTGAAACTAGCAGCCCAATTTTGTTTTCGTTGAAGTCAGTGAGAAAAGAAACACTGCCTAAATTTGTTAGCATGCAAGGGGCAGGTTTCAGAATAGTCCAGATAGTCTGTCCTTTCAGTTTGTTGTCTTTTGACATCTTGCCTCAGAATCTCCTGGCAACAGTGGCACTTCTGACAAACAAAAGCCACAGAGACACTGCTGTATCCCATCAGAATGACAATGACTTTCCATTCCAGCATTTGTTCAAACAGTTGTTTAAGTACATGAGGCACTCCAGGTGAGATAAAAAAATTGTTCCTGAGAAATATATTAGAGGATTTTTGGAACATGCAGCAGAGCAACATTTACACAAGTGGAATAGACTAAACAAGCATCATTTTTGAAATGCTTTGCTGGTAACCTCAATTCAGTTTTTTTTCAAGTAGATAGCTTTGTCTGTCAAATAAGTACTGGACAGGAGTGTCTTATATAAAACATAAAATTTGCAGAATGACATTCTTTGGTGGTCAAGAAGTTACTACTTTTCAAAACATTACATTTAAAGTAAAACACTGGCATCCAGGCATCTGAATTTTCTTCACAAAGCTTTTATACATTCTTTTAAGAGTAGTCATAGTTAGTCCAATAGAAGGGCACAGCAAAACAGTGAAGTGCCCTACACCACTCAGCATACTATGTCTCTATGAGAGAAACAAAGGAACAATCTAGGACTCATGTAATTGCTTTTGCAACCTTCATTATCTTTAATCTAAACCACTGACAGCAATAAAAAGAGGAAAGATGCATTTCAAACAGTGTATTCAGCTATATTCAGAACAGAATATCATTAGAGGAATATATATACCACAGTCCTTGTTATCATGCTCTTAATTGATCTGACCATTACAGAACATCTTGTGGCAGATTAATATAGTAAAATGACCACTACCAGAAAGGCCAAACATAAAGTGTGCAATGCCAGCACTGGACTGCCCATAGTGGCACCATTTTCCTATCTACTCCCAATGATTTTCCCTTGAAATTTCACTTCCCTGCCAATAAAAAAATAAGAAAACACTAGTCTACATGGCACTCCAGGGGCACCCTGGAACATGCTTGTGCAGAGATCCTCCTTGTAATACTGTACTGGCTGTGTTGCACAGACCCTGGTCAACCCAAAGGCAGTTTACTCAGCTGAAATGCACTGTGCTGGACAGATGTTGCCAGGAGGCATTGGCAACTGTTTGGGAGACTCCAAAAAAAGGGCTAATTTACCACTTTAACATCCAAGTCAGAGGGCAGTGGGCAAGCAAGAAGGAAGATGTTCCTATACCTATGGCTACACTACAGCCTCCTAGAAGGGTCCCAGCTTAAGGGGAACTGTTGGATGTCAGCCTCCCATTCCCCAGCCCAAAGGGCAGCAATGACTGATACAATTTTGTAGGTGAGAAAGAAAATTAGATGGCAATAGTGAAAGGAATTTTTCTTAACAGCAGTGTGTGCAGTTTGTTCACTAACACAGCAAATCCTTTGTGAATTCAGTGCCAGCTTCTTCAGTTTAAGTCTACTGTACATTCACTTGATTTAAAAAGATTGGTTTTGGTCTTACTTTAAAGTTGTGGTACTTATGCATGACTTGGGTATGAATGAGGTGAATGAATTCATTACTGAGAAGGAAGATTAAGTTCTGCAGCTGTTCAGCCTGGGGACCTTGTTCAAAGCACGACCAGAGTGCCTGAAAAATCCTTCAGTGAATGAGGCAGTTTTAGACTGCAGTGCAACACAGCAAGTAGCATTAGAAATGTTAGATTGGAAAAGAAATTAAAATGACTTGCTTACACACATTATCTGCAGAATAAAGATTTTTAAGAGGGCTACTCTGCAGGTAGGTAATGATAGTGTATGGATTGTCCCCACAGCTGGCTGACCTTGAGGGTGTTAATTTGTGCCTTGAGTGCAGCTGTAATGTTCACAGCTAGTATTCACAACAAAGATGTCAAAGGAGCTTTACAAATTGTGGATCAAATACAGGATGTTTGCTGTGGCAGAGAACAAAGTGAGGAGAAGAATATCTCCTTTCTTCATGTTTGACATTTTACCTAGTGTTCTCTCACAGATGATCTTTCAGGTATGCTCAGAAATTCTGGGAGACTTTTTTACTTTGTAGTAGTTTCAATGCATACTATATAATACTGTGAATGCAAGCTAAGTGGTAGATACTTTTCTTATATTGCTGAGCATGTTTCTGACTGCCTGTTTATGGCAGTCAGTTTTATTACTGCTTAAGACATGACTGTGAAATAATTTGATATTTATCCCTTCCAGCTTTCAGAGTTCATTGAACTGTCATGTTATATGTACAAACCATAATGGCAGGGGAGAATGTACTGTTAGAGTATAGATTATATAGTATGGTCTGCTTGGTAGTTTGTTAGTAGTGTTTATGGATTTGTGTTTTAAATACAACTGACATACTAAACAGTATAGATAATATCCTTTGTCATAAAGGGCTTATCAATTTAAAAACGACTTATCAAGAAATGCAATTGTGTGAACAGTGGCCCACAGGACTAAAACTTGTGTCACGAGGTGCAAGTATGAGTTGGAAGAGAACAGAAATTCCAGTCAAAGAATATCTGAGAGTACAAACCATGGGGAGAAGAAATGATGAAGAAAAAAAAAGTAGCGAAAGGGAATTCCAACAGAGGAAAAAACCAAAGAGATGAGGCAGGTCTTCTGTGACATAGACCACAGCAGAAGAACTATGCAACTCTTGTGGGTGTAAATTTAGTATTAAAAATGAAGGATACTTTTGATGCTCTGGTTGCTTTCCAGAAAGAAAGACAGCATTCAAGAGTGATTTCTTGTCCTCTTCTGAAGAGTGACTATTTTGCTTGGAGGAATTTCTCACCTATCTGCCAGAATGTAATCTAGTAGCATGGCTTACTTGCAACTGTAAAATGTCTTAAAACTTCATCTAACTATTCCCATATGTCTTTTTCATACACACTTCTGCATGTTTATGTTGGGTAACTGAGTATAGTAGCATGTGCCAGCCGTAGTTTCTCTTGATCTTTGTGTGATTTTAACCTAATACATTCAAATCCACTTCTCTGAAACCGTAACAGCCTCAATCACAGATTCAACCAAAGCTAGCAAGTATGGCAGTAAGACTTTCAGGTTGTGTAGTGGTTACTGCTTGTGTCTTTCTCTACAACAAAAAAACCAAAATACTTTAATTTCCAGTGAACTACAAGCAACTCAGACTTTGCATTGCTTACTTGCAGTAAAAATGAAAAAAAAAAAAACCAACAAAAAACAAAACCAAACCCCTGAAGCAGTGGGAGTATCCACTTCAATTTTTGCAGCCATCCACTCTGTACAGACTGCTCTTCTGCCAGGGATCCTATAAACTCCCTGCATCTCCAGTTTCAAGTGGTCTGAAAGAAGCTCTTATACATTCCCCTAGAGGACTCCTTGTACTTGGCAAAAGGTAATGAAAATCACAATGCTTCATCTGAAACAATTAAAGGTCAACATGCATTTTTCAAATAAATTGTGTTCCTAGAGCATTATTAACTTCTGAATTTACCAATAAGTGTTCCCTTGTATATTTATTCTTACGTAACTTGAATAATTTTCTTCTTAAACCAAAATAATTCACAATGAATCTTCAGCATGAAAGAACCTGTAGCAGAATTATAAACACCTATATTAATGAATTTTATGTAACATTGTGTGCTGGGCAAACAATAGTAGTAGGTTGTTTGTTTGTTGGGGGTTTTTTTGTTAATTTAATTTCTTATTTGCTAGAACATTTCTGTAGTCTAAGCTATAACATGGTTGAAGCTGTATTTCAAAACTATTAGCTGCAGATTTCACAGCCGTTTCTACAATTCAACTTGACAAATAGAACATAATAACATCTCTGCAATGGGGTGCCAGATGACTCCTGCACGCAACCTAGTGTTTTCAGGCATGACCACATCAAGATTTACAGATCTACTCTGGACCTTTTCACCCCTGAAATGTGTGCGTGATGTGTGTGCATCTGTGTTCATCTGGGTGTCTGTGTGTGTATGTGTACGTACACTTAATGTCCTGCTGAATTGCAGAAGAAAACATTTGTAAAGGAAATTATGTAAGCCAAGATCATCAAATCATAACCACCACTCTTTAAACCTTTTTTTAGAATTAAGAAAGGCCTCTCCGTTTTGCTTCTCCATACACAGAAGTAATCAAGAATGTGTTTAAAACCTAAACAAGTGCATTTGCAGTGACAGGAAGGGAAGGAAACAGCAATGCTCCCAATTTTACACGACTCCAAATACTTACCCAGATCAGAGTTGCAGAGTCACGTTGCTGCTGATCATTCTGTCATTCTAGCCTGAGGTATACAAATATCTCCAGTGGTAGATGTGAAGAAATTTAAATTGGTTCATGTTTCTGGCATGCTCATTTCTTGTCCCTCAAGGACTAATTTTGGGTTGGCACTAATCTGCAGAAAAATCATATGGCTGATCTTTGGTTTTAAAAATGAACAGCAATGCATACTCTTTCTGATTTAGGACTTTAATGCATTTATTTTTAAACTATATCAGCAGTGTTCTGAAATACACTTTTTTAGTCTTTCTGAAATTCTGTCACTCCTCCCCCATCTCCCCAAGTGATTAGGTTGATAGCAGTTCTTCTTGAGTTCAGGATTGACCTTAAGGGAGTTTGGAGTTCTGTGGACAGACATACAATTAGAGAAGATACTTTTACTTTATCTTAGGTTCTAAGCTATGTACGTTTCCCCTTCTGTACTGACAGTGTCTCTGAACTTTCTTTCAGAAGCATACAACAGCATATTATGCTGAGATCATCGGCAAAAATATTCACCCCAGTTTGGCTTCTAAAATTCCTGTCGAGTCCAGTAACCACATCCTTATCAGATGCTCTTTGGTTTTGTTTGCTTCCCTACAGGCAAATATTCGTCCCTTTATACTTGTACTAATTCCCAACTTTTTCACTTGAAATACTAACTAACTACATGGCATTGTGACAAATATCCACTGAATCCCAAATATAAGAGATCTGGAGCATTTTCCTTGTCCAGAATATTAATTATTTTTATCTGTGCTTGATGAGACAACCTGTCATTCTACCCCTGTTGCATGTTTAGTCCATTTTCAACTTACCCACATTTTTTTGAGTAAAGACTAATTTGAGCTCTAACAATTACAAGGGCTGTACTCATGTCTAAATGAGTTGTTTTCCCAACTCCTTCCTCTTGTAACTTCCATTGTAAAGCTTCTTTTCTGAACCTATATTAATATTCTATTGAGCCACGTTCTAGTTTTCAGATTGATGGTACCTTTCTCTGGATGAAAGATTCATTGTAAATTCTCACTGCTTGATATGTAGTTTCATTTCCCAGCTCTTTCAGAATTCTGGAATAAAAAAGTATCCTGATCCCTAGTGGAAAAAAACAAACCAAAACAAATCCTACATAATTTATTTGTGCTTTTGTTTATGCATTAAAAGTTATTATGTGTCGTTAATTCAGGCCAATTACTCATTATTGGAATTGTACCTACTTTATACTCTCATATTTTTTTCTTGTAATTTCCTAAAATTGGAAGTCGACATGAATTTTAGTCTTTTTACTAATAGTAACGACCCCCCAAAAATATTATTTTTGTTCATTGACTGACTTCCGAGGTTTCTGGCATCAGTTTCAGATAGCAACACTATACAGGATGATCTGAAGCCACTGACCCTTCAAACCTAATAAACTTTATATCTGTCTGTTCATTCTCTGCTCTCTGTCCCTTCAGTTTTTCTTCTTTTTAATTATAGGAATAAGGTATGCAGGGGAATCTATTTTAATTTCTTATAACAGGTTTAGCTGAACATGACCATCCATTAAGTTGCTCTCATTATATAATTAAAACAAAAAAACTCCCAGACCTGAGTGCCATTGTTTTCCTCTGTGGTGTAAATCCTATGAAAATAAGCTCACTGATACAGATTCATTTTCATTACTACTACTAACAGGACAGAATTGTTGGTTTGTTTAGAGATTAACCACACAGAACCATAAAAAAGTATGTAAGAAAAATTGAATAACCACTCCAGGTTAGTGTATTTTAATTTAAGGATTTCCAGACAACTGAATTTTATTTACATGCAGGAATAAAAGGAGTGAAAAGCTTGTCATAAAAAAAAAAAAAACCAAAACAAAAACCCAACACAGTCACACTTCACAACCTATTTCAGTGATGGTTTCTCAAACATTTTTCATTTGAATAAT
>JAOXXN010000364.1:50131934-50157603 GCA_026770055.1 Myrmophylax atrothorax
TCCCCCTCTCCCCAAAATACATTTTGACCACCTTTTTTTTTTTTTTGTAAAATAGACTAGAGTGACCCAGTTAAATTTTATATAATAAGCCAAAATGCAAAGTAAAAATGTAGTAAATATAAAATTTCAAAGCTAAGAAGAGTAGCACTCTCAATATGACACTCTCTTAATATGGGAATATTTTGACCTTTTCAGATTCTTTCAATTAGCTGAAAAATCATATTATGTTGACCTTAAGTGTATACATATTACAAATTATACAATTATATATCAAATTACATATTTGAAATTTTCCATCTGAAAAATATAACGCAAATGCCATGAAGTGTTATATAGATATTACAAAGATTGTTACAGGCAATCTGATTGTACAAGATTACCTTTGTGTGGTTGAGCAGCTTCATTATATCATATTAAACTAGTATTTCTACTATCAATTCTTTCTTTTTTAAGAATCAGCAAATGCACTTCTTCTAGTTTCTTTATTTTATGGTAAACCTCATAAAGCAGAAGGACTTTCCAGGTACAAGTGCTGGAGTTTGGGAGTTTGCTCTGTAAGGCACGATGGCCATGTTAATACTAGAATTACATTGGACATATAAAAGCCCAGTGTCCTCTGTCTCCAGTGTCTTCTGTCTCCGGAGCTTGTGTCTGCCTGCCAAAAAAAAAAAAAGTACAATAGCTACCTGAAAGTCTACCATATTAGGATTTTTCTAGCAAGTCAGTTCCAAATATAATTGCTTTTGTAAATGTTAGCAGCTGTAGCATATCAGGATTTTAATTTACCAGGGGAAATAACTACTCAACCATACAGTGTATCTGACATTGACTATGATTTACAAGGTCATAACTTTGACTCAATAGCTGGTACAGTCATTGTAATTCACCAAAAGGTGACTGATTTGATGTACAGGTGGTAACTAAAAATTTAATTTTTTTTTTGTTGCTTTGCTAGGTTTGAGAGAGAATCCGTGTGGATTCTCCAGCTAAAAGGTGAGTATCACTGGAACTGATGACTTCTCCAAAGGTGGAATTAACTTTCACAGTGTGACCTCTGTTTGCTCTGATAAGTGTATTCAATTCCTGTTCTGATAGGAGATTTACCTTAAAATAGTTTGTATTGCTGTTTGGTGTTTAGTGCTGGCCAACCAGAGACAATAACCTAAACCTGAAGCTTATATTAGAATTCTACTATTTCAACTCCGGCAGTAATACAACACCGATGATTTCTACCATAAAAATCACTGTGAAACAGGAAATCTGGAGTTTTATTCTATCTGTTGTTTCTGTAGCTAAAATGTTCACATTATATACTAAATGAGGTTGATTTCCAGACTGACAACACTGCAAATTCAGTCAGGTTTATGCCATCATCGTTTTTCATCTTGAACACCTTTGCTCATAACAGGAGGACAAATAAACCTCCACTTGAAACTGTGCTGCCCCATAGACTCCTGTTCTCCACTACTCTCACAGCAAATCCAAAGAATTTGTCAAAGGGTGTTTAATTTTGTTTTGTTTTCAAACAATCAAGAAATATGAACAACTGGAATTTCTCCATGAGGTTATGCTTTATCTATAACGGTACAAAACAACTTTGAAGTTAAACACATTATTACTTACAGCTCTTAGTTTGGGTGCCTCATTTGACATGCATTCTTTGAAATATAATTCTATGCCTTGACCTAAAGTGCAGTATTTGTGGGAGTCACTTAAATACCTGACTTTGACAAATAGGCAGATTTTGATTTTTCATCAAAGTTACATTGAGTTAAATCATCTGGCAGAGTGGAGTAAATCATTGAGTAGTGCTATTCTGAATTTATGTTTGTTTATCTGAGAAGACAGCTAATATCTAATGTGAGAATGTGATAATTTAGTGTTTAGTTTCATGTTTTAGATTTGTACAAAATCCCACATTCCTTCAGTCATTAGTATTAATAAAAGTTAATTGCTTTCTTTTTGCCTTCCACACCTTTTCTTTTATGTATTTTAGGAGTATTTTTCCCTTTATAGAATCCTTTTCCTCCTACTGAATAAATGCATGTATCAAGAGAGACTTTACTCTTCACATTTAATTTCCTTTGATTTGCACAACTCTGCATAGTGTATGAAAAAGCTCTTATACCATCTTTTAAAATATGAATTTTGTGCTTGTGAATAGATCAATACCCTCAGAGGCTGGAATGTTCTTTCTGTTCAGTAAAAACATACAGAAAAATGTAGGAAGGGTTTAAATTTTTGCCTGACTTCCTTGTGGAACTAAAGAAAGGTCTGAAGTTGCAATCTCTTAATGAGTCTTTTATGTTCGTTGAGATTTAGGACTGAGTGTTGGATCTACTAAGGAAAGTATATTTATGTAGCATGGATGTAGGAACCGTGTGGCAAATTCATTTCTGTTCAGGCTGCTAAGCAGCCTTCTCATGGTGCAAATCTATGAGTTACCATTGAATTAAGCTACATTTGAAGAATTAAACGATGATGCAGAGCATCCAGTGTCATGACTCATTCACTTTCGACTTATGAAAGCCTGGACATGTGGATGGTTCAGGATTTTAAAAAGGTAGAATTACAAGTAAACTGTTTTCATTACTTTACTAAGGCTTATCTGTTTAGGTTCAAAATTAAGATCTAGGAGCCCTCACATTCATACACTATACAAACATGTGGAGAAAACCCAGCAAGTTATTATGTGATTAAGTAGTCTGTTCTGTTTTTAAGACTTGTTTAGGATCATAAAATGATTTAGCTCAGAAAGGATGTCTGTGGGTCCCACCTAGCCAATGCAAAACAGGGATAATTTTCATTTTAGAAAATCTTATTCCTGACCTTATACAATGGAATTTTGAAAAGCATCAAAGAGTGGTTCCACAACCTCTCTGAGCAACGTGTCCCTGCACTTACCTGCTCTTTCTGTGGAATATTTCTCCCTTGGTTTGCATTAGCATTACTGTAATTTTTGCATGTGCACCTCTAGTCACAGTCTGTCTCGGTAACTCCCTATTCAGTAGCTGATAAAATTGATCTCAGGTTCTTGGTCTCTAAGCTGGCTTCGTCAGCCTCTTTGTACTTCAGATAGACAAAAAGCACTTATGATTTAAGGTCAAAGCCACAAAGAGTTGAAGTTAATCTTACTTGATATCTCAGTACTACATTTTTATTTATTCATTTATTTATTTATGTATTTATTTTTTGTAATGTAGACAAATGGCTTTTTTAATTTAGCCTAAAAATTGCAGAGTGGCTTTCTGGTTTGAATAATTTCTTAAGCTACTATCCAGCAACACTGTAAATGAGTATGAGGTAAAGTGACAGGATAGGAGGAGAGAAATAGGAGAAATATTTCCACAGCTAAAGAAGGTATATATGCACCTAGAAGCATAATATTGAACCATTTAAAATAATTTTCTCTTGTTCCTTGATGTACCTGTCATTTGAAATTATCTTATTTATTGTCTGTGGTTTTAATGTGCCATTTTAAAAATGGAGGGAAAAAAGGCAAAAAATCAATGTTCACATTTTAAATGGAATCCTGCTTGCATAAGCTGTGGAAAAAAAAAATAGAAGATCTGTCATTCTAAAGGCAGCATTAATCCTGCCAGTATTTGTAGAGGGCTGCTATCCATAAATGTGTGTGCAATAGATAGTCTAATTACTTCATTCATGGTTGCAGGGTATGCATTCTCTTTCCTGGTGACAGCAAACTTCATGCTGTTTCCTATTCACTGTATTTCTTGAAGAACAGTGCTGCATATCAATCACAGAAGCATCTGCTTGCATTAAACATTTCTTGCTCTTTTCCTATGACAAGTCATTTATTGTCATCTTTGACAGTGCTTGTGTTTGTGTCATGTTGCCCAGAATCTTTTTCTTATAATTCAATAGGGTTTGAGCACTTGTCACTTTTAAATGCGCTGTTTAACCCTCACATTGGCATTGTCCAAAGTGGCAGCCAAACATCTTCTTAGCAGGATCTGAAGATTTTAAGCCCTAATTAAGGTTATTGTCAGTCGTCTGTATGTCTGTATGTTACTTGTGACTGGTTGTGTGTCTTTGTCCATTAGGAAATAATTGATGATATTCCTGCTTTAGGAAAGAAAGGTGAAGATAGAATAGCTACTTAGAGTGCAAAGATATTTTAAAATAAAGGTGCATATGCAGCAGTAGCAGGAGAATGTCTGATGTGTAATATGTATTTTTATAATAAAAAAGCCAAAGCATATGCGATAAAGCAGCTTAAGTTTATTAATTAAACCCAGGGTTGAATTTCTCATATATTTTCACTAGCAGTTCTTCTTGCTTTGTTTTGTTTTCTTTTTCAGTTGGAGGTAATCCCAATTCCTGGGGTTTTTTTGTAGGTTTAAGTGGTCCTTTTATTCTAGCTTTCTTCTCTCCTACAGAGATTTATACTTTCTGTCCAGATTAGGTGCAACTACAGTCACACCACAAATCCGGAGATGAGGATTGTCCACAGAGATGAAAGAACATTCTGGCAATAAAATTATAAACCTCTATTGTTTGAGCTAATGGAGATATTTATTTTTGTTTATTCTAACACTTAAGTCACAATAATTCTCTGAAAGTATCTTTATTATTCTTGTAATTTTAGTTTGCATTTCTTCTTAATTTTTGTAGTACTTTTTGCCCTAGGTGATATTTCTATATTTTTTCCTTCTTCTCACTTCTCTTTCTCTTCTTTTTCATCCTTCTTTTCCATCCTTCTTTTCCAAGGTATGTCACCTCTGTGTTTCCATGATGTATTTCATACATATTTTTTTTCCTCTTTCCCAGTGTATGATTGTCCACCTTGTGTAACCAAGGGGACAAATGTACAAGTACTTGTCCTGCTGCCTTTTCTCATGTCCCCACATCTGTAGGGAACAAGCAGAAAGGAAAGCTAATTTTAACTCTCACATGTTTAGATTCCCATTTGTCTCTTACATAAAATATCATTGGCATCCACTCCTTTCAATCTCAAGAAAGACAAAAATTGTGTATTTTTTCTGAGCATCTCAGGACACACAATAGTGCTTTTATTACAAAGCATGCTGGAGGTTGGGTTTCATTTGTTTGTTTGTGGGTTTTTGTTTGTTTGGATGGGGTTTTTGTTTTTGTTGGGGTTTTTGCATTTTTTGGTGGGCTTTTAGAGTTGTGTTCTTTGGTACAGTGCAAAAACTACTACGAAATTCTACCCACTCATTCCAAGATAGTGCTTATCCTACTGGATTAACATTCCATTTACTTACTTCATTTGTGGCTCACCTCTTGTGGATTGAATATATGTGTTCCTCATTAGTGAGCCCAAGGAAACTATTTGTTGAGAAGAAATATTTTCAAGACAGAAAAGGGTTTTCTTCTCTCAGGATGGTACCTTTACTGCTAGTGATGTTCATTCAGGACTTGAGTATTCCTTCACACTTGCTTTTTTATGATGTACAAGTTTCCCGCTGGTTCCATATTTCCAAGCAGTCAACCTAATACTCTCACAAAAGAAGTTGTGAAGCAACATCTAATAGCTTGACTGTGAGGCTCATTTTTGTAATTTCTTCCTGGAATCATAATGTCTGCAATACTTACAGCTTGTCCAGAATGGAATAGTATGTTTGTTCTTTGTTTGTGCAATTTTGAACACATAATGCTTGATTAGTTTTATTTTATCTGACAGTGAAGTGGCAGACTGACACTACAGCACCTCTGTGGGGTTTAAAAGCCTTTTTTGTGAAACAGGATGTAGCCATATTTAAGACTCATTTCTTCCTTGCTAATTGAGACACCACATCGCATAACTCTTAAACGTACCTTTTACATCAGGGTGTGAGTGACCCTTTGCTGGATTGTGCCTTAGAATGTGAAGCCCAGTCACTGTTACATATAATTCATGGTCTGTGTTCCTCATTTTCAGAAAAACAGCTAAATTACTGTGTTTTAACTTATGCTCAAACAGCCACAGGAAGCTCTGTAGTTTTTATGTATTCTCCATATGCTTCCTTGATCACTGTATGGTATTTTTTTGTTTTAATGCTGACATTTAATGATGTGTTTCAGTTTTCTATGGAGCCAACATGCAAGCTGTTTTGTGGAAACAGAGGCATTGTTACCTGGGAAAGTAATCAATAACACATTTAATTTTTCATATATTTTGTCAACCTCATACTAATGTACTGTGTTTGTATTAACTATTCTCCTGGTTGTCTCCTTTCAATACTTTCTCTGATCATAGACTGGCCTGTTGAAATCCTTGGTACTTGATGCTGTGTTACTTTAAATCTGCTGGATAATAGTTACTTCTGCCTTTTCTTCTGTACAAGTACTCTGGCTACTGTAGAACATCCCCACCAAAACAGCTTGATTAGGCCTTATCTAGGTGACAAAGTGAGTATTTTGAAGGCAAATACTTTCTTATTTGCACAAAGAAATATCAAACCCTTTGGAATAACCCTGTGGATCTCACAGTGCCACTGAATTCTGCTATGCCTGGCAACATTTTGATAGGTTTTGCCTGCTGTGTCTGAAGACGCTTGGTGATATGAAGACGTCCATCAATCTGGTGGAACAGTGACTTTTCAGCTGTTTGAGGTTCTGCCTGCTTCGAGAGTGAAGGATCATAAACAGAAGAAAAACAGCAACCTCTCTCATCTCATGTTAAAATTCAGATACCTCACACTGGGTGATTGTCACTGTCTATCCATCTTCTCTGTATCACTCAGGATTTTTTAGTTTTCTGTCATATTCCCCCAAGGCCCTCTATTTTTTCCAAAAAGTCTGTGCCTGCTTGGCTGTTGCTTAAAAGGAAACTGTTTTATGCTTTTAGATAAAATAAGAAGGAAGTTTGAGTGCTTTCCAGTTCTGCCATATCCTTTCTGAGACAGAGACCAGAACTGTAGATAATACTCATAATTCATATGCAACGTGAATTTATGTAGCAAAGTAGTTGTGTTCTCTACCTTGTTTGCTAATGCTTTCTTGAAGTTTGATTTGCTTGATTGTTCTCTTTTGTTTTATCTTTACTGACCACTAAAAAGGTTATCATACTACTCAGAACCAAGGTCTTGGGGATAATTGAACAATTCAGAACAATTATATCTTCACATGTGGAAATCTTGCCCCCACACCACACCTGACTAGTTTTACATTTGGTCACATTCAGTCCCTTTCACCATTTTTGATAGATTTCTTGGTCACGCATTAGTACATCTCACTCGATCCTCATCCCTATGACGCTGAACAGCAGAGCTGACAGCAGACTTTCCCATTCCATTCCATCCCCCCTTTTTCAGGACACATACAGAAATGTTGGACAGCCATATATACCTGTGGAACTGATAACCTCCTTCCTTTTCAAGAATTAACAAAGTTTTAATTGCTTTTCTGTTTCCTGTTTTGATTTCTTTCTTTCTCTGCTTGTTTGTTGTGCAAGAATCTTCCCTTTTGTATCACAGCTGCTCACTTTGCTAAAAAGTCAGATATTGTGATGACAGGTCCACAAAATAAGGACCTTCCATGGGAATATTCAGAGTTTCTTCCCAGAAGACAAATGTGAAGATTTCCTTTGATCTCAAATTTATGAATGTTTACTTGGCAAAGTGTATTTAGACTTCGTTTTTATTACCCAGAACTCTCATTTTCAGCCTCGAGAAAGGTACATAAGATTTCACACATGTATTAATCTTTCACATTTTCTCTTGAATTTCTCTGGGGTCCCATTGTTGTTTGTTTGCATTCCTGAACCAACCCCCTCATTTACACCCATTCTATGCATAAGAATTTTTATTTACTAAAGTAATTTTCATTTGTTCCAGTTCCTGACCTAAATATCTATTAGTCTTCACAATGCTGAATATCATAGCACCTAAGGCCCTTTATTGATGCCTGTGTTGGGAGTTCAGAACGTAAGATTTTACCATAAAATAGGGTTTCATCAGTTGAAGGATAAAAAAAGTAGAAAGATATGAATAAACAGCTGGATATTATGACTGATCAGAGAATAACTGTGAACTGTCAGCAGGAAGTAGCTTTGAACAAGGCAAGTATGGCCCTAAGATGATGGGAGAAGAATTCTTAGAGAATAGAAAACTTTTAATGTATCAATGCTATTGTTTAGGCTTGAGTGAGAGGTTTCTCTGGCTTCCATGCTAAAACCCAAATCAATAAAGGTTAGGCTGACGTAGAAGAAGGTTTCTTGGAAAGTTGGAATAGTAATGATTAAGTTTCTTCACTTTAGAAGAGATCACTTTGTTTAGCCTACTGCTATCCAGGCATGGATGACATCAAAGACTTAATCCTAGAGAGGAAATATATTTATACTGTAAGATAAAGGGGGTAAGCAGGCCATGAATTAATATTACATATTATGTGAAGCTGCTCAGTAATTAGATGCCTCCACTACTGATTGCCTTCCACCGTGGACCATGTTGCACCCTGGTCCTGAATGCTCAACTTTAACTGGGTGTTATGCTTTAATTTTAGGCTCCAAGAAATTTCATTCACAAGAACTCTTGTAAAGCCCTTGGTTCTTTGGTACCTTGAGTTAACATCTGGAGAATAACCACAGATTTTTCTCTAAGAGATTTTTTAAATTTGGTGAGAAAAAAAAGGGTTTTACAGAAATAAACATGCAACTTCACAGAAGCATTACAATAGATCAACAGGATTAATAAGCATTGCTATACTAAGAAACTTTTGGTACAGCCAGCAAACACAGGTGAAGACTTTGACAGGATGACTGTATTTCTACATGCTTTCTTGTATTTTGTTTTGCAAAGAGCTGAGAATTGTGACTGGTAGGCTTAGGTTAGCGTAATACCTGTAGTTGCTCTAGCCAGGACTCTCTAATATGAAGCTCTGATAAGATCACATCTTGCATGGCTTTTTAGCTAGTTTTGGCCCTGCCTGGCCAAGTGTGTTTTGTAGGAGATCTTTTGGGCAGTCAAAACATGCACACATAAAAGCCCTGTAAGTCATTTCTGCAAGAAGTTCATTCAATGGTGTTCTTTGGGACATGTTAATCAAAACAGTAATTGTGTAAAACAGGACAAAGCCCATTTTGATGAAAAATTAAAAATTTTATGGCTAGTAGTTTTCTTTCTCCATGGAGCATACAGTTACTGCTACAAAGGATTTTGACATTTTACAATGTAAATTTTGATAGTTGAAACTTGTCAGGGTTTTATAGATAAAGACTGATTTCTTCCAATCTTTTATATACAGTGTATATAATGTTTTTTGTTGTTAGATTTTGTAAAAAAGCAATTAAAATGTTGGAGGCCTTGCCTTTTACAGAATGCAAGATCACAGAGGCCATTTGTAGCTGACCCTCTTCAGTTTAGTTGTCTGAATATCTGACTCAGACTGACTAATTCTGTGAGGATGCAGCAAAAAAGCTGTCATAAAAGAACTGCCTTTGTTTTTCCTGATCTCTTACTTCTGGAAGGTATTTAATGCCTTATAAATATTAACTAAATCATTGTAATAAAACAGATTTGTTATTTATAGCATGTCTTTATTTTTTTGTCATGCATAATTTAGTATCTTTTAGCATGAATGTAATTGTTAGACTTTAGCAAATATAATTGATATTGAGCTTAAAGGATGGGAAGAAACATCTGTGTTCTAGTCTCTCGATTTCTGTAATGTCTCTATTGCTGCCATATAGTAAAATTTAAATAACAAACATGATCACAGTATGAAATGTATAGTATATAGTCTACGCTAATCCAGTTTTATCGTAATTTGCAAAGATTCTCATTAGTTACACACTCTTTGACTCTGCTAGTTTGTATCTTCTTAATTGAACATCTTCATATCACAGAAGGGAAAACAAATTTGTAAGGAACAACAGCACTCTATGCTTACCTATCACTAAGTCTCTAAACCAAAACCAGATTTATTTTTTTTACAATAGTTACATAAAGAGCTAACTTCTTATACAACTTAATTTAAATGCTCTTATGTATCTGCCAGAGTTACCTTCTTTATATATAGCATATAAAACTACTATATTGTCATTTAGCAATCTATATGGAATCTGCTAGCTCAAAATGGTTGTAACACTCACCTTTTTCCAGGAGAATTTCTTGCCAGTTTCTTTGACTGAGATGAGGACTCCTTTTTCATTGCTATGAAAAACATTTCATTGCTTTTTTCTTAGAGAACTTTATCTATAGTTTGAAAGTTGTTGTAAAGTCTGGAAGGGGTAATGATTTTGAAAACAGGAGAATCAAAACTACAAGAAAATTTTTTATAGAATTGTAGAATCATGGAATGGTTTGGGTTAAAAGGGACCTTAATGATCATACAGTTGCAACCATCCTGCCATGGACAGGGACAGCTTCTGCTAGATCAGGCTGCTCAGAGCCCCATCCAGCCTGGCCTTGAATACTTCCAGGGTAAGGAGTGCCACCAGCAAATTTGCTGAGGGTGTACTTGATCCCTTTTTCTACGTCATTAATTAAGATATTAAGTATCACTGGTCCCAACATAGACCCCTGGGAGGCACCACTGGTCACTGACATCCATTGGGACTCTAAGCCATTGACCACTGCCCTTCGATGTGACCGTCCAACCACTTTCTTATCCATCTACCTGTCGACCCAGCAAGTCCATCTCTCTCCTATTCAGAGAGGGGGATATTGTGGGGGACCTTGTCAAAGGCTTTATAGTAGTCCAGATAAATGACATCTGTTGCCCTTCCCTTGTCCACCAATGCAGTCACTCCATCACAGAAGGCCACCAGGCTGGTCAGGCAGGGCTTGCACTTGGTGCAGCTGTGCTGGCTGTCCCAAAACACCCCTCTGTCCTCCACATGTCTTAGCACAGCTTCCAGGAGGATCTGTTCCATGATCTTCCCAGGCACAGAGGTGAGGCTGACTGGTCAGATTTCCCAGGGTTCCCCTTTCAACACTTCTTAAAGATAGGTACAATGTTTTCCCTTTTCCAGTCACTTAGGACTTCACCTGACTGCCACAACTTTTCACATGTCATGGAGAGTGTATTGACAGCTGTATCATCCAATTCCCTCAGGACTCTGGGATGGATCTCATCAGCTCACATGGACTTACATATTTTCATGTTCCTCAAGTGGTCATGAACCTCATCTTCTCTTACAGTGGGAGGCATTTTGCTCCCCCATTCCCCATCCTGCTGTGCAACCACTTGAGTTTGGGAAGAGAGGTTGCCAATGAAGACTGAGGCATGAAAGTTGTTTAGTACCTCAGCCTTCTTCTCATCCATTGCTACCAATATACCAGCATTGTTTATCAACAGGGGTAAAACTTTCTTGACCTTTCTCTTCTGCTTAACAGACCTTTAGAAGCCCTTCCTGTGAGCTCTTTATGTCCGTCACCAGGTTTAGTTCCAGCTTCACCCTGGCCTTCTTCACCCCTCCTTGCACAACTGTACTTTGTCTCTATACGCTTCCCAGGTCACCTGTTCTTGCTTCCACTGCCTGTGCATTTACTTGTTTGTCTTCAGTTCAACCGGCAGGTCCTGACTCAGTCATGCCAATCTCCAGCCTTCCTTGCTCCTGGGGATTTCTAGCTGTTGCACTCTATGGAAGAATTCCTCAAATATCTGCCAGGTCTGTTCAACTCCCTTGTCCCAATGGGCATTCTCCTAGGGGATCCCACTGACTGTGTCCCTGAAGAGCTGGAAGTGTGCTTTCCTAAAGTTTAGGGTCCAGGCTTTACTCCTTTCCTGACCCATATCCCTCAGGACTGTGAACTCCACCAGTGCATGGTCACTGGAGCCCAGGCTGCCTCCTATCTTGATGTCACTGATCAGTTCTCTTGCATTGGTGACCATCAGATCCAGTTTTGGATCCCTTCTGGTCCGGCTATCCATTACCTGGCTCAAGAAGTTGTCCTCCATGCACTCCAGGAGTCTCCTGGATGGCCTACAGCTTGCTGTGCTACTTTCCTAGCAGATATGGGGGTGGATGAAGCTCCCCCAGCAAGACAAGAGCCTACAAGTGTGATGACTCCTGCAGTTGTAGCAGGAAGGCATTGTCAACTGCCTGCCCTTGTCCAGCCAGCCTGTAGCAGGCATTGACCACAAGGCTCCCTTTGGTCCCTCGCTCTCTGACTCTTACCCACAGGCTTTTCACCTGCTCATGACTGTTCTTCAGAGACAGCTCTTCATACTCAATCCACCTCTTGGTGTAGAGGGAAAGCCCTCTGCCTCTCCTTCCTCTGCCGTTCCTTCTGAACAGCCTGTATCCATCAATAGTACAAGTCCAGCCATGGGACTCATCCCAAAAAGTTTCAGTAAAGGCAGCTGGAAGTCCTCTAGCAGCACAGTGGCTTCCAAATCCTCCTGTTTACTGCCCATGCTGTTTACATTGGTGTGGAGGCACCTCAGCTGCACTGTCATCCATATCACCTTCCTGGAGGAACACCTCTTAATTCTCTTAAGATAATTTTATTTGGTTGGCTTTTATTATGAGTCCTTGGCTCATCTCCATATGACTGCAAGTGTGTCCCAGTGTAACTTTGCATATTGATGACCTAAAT
Organism: Myrmophylax atrothorax; assembly: GCA_026770055.1. Taxonomy (NCBI): domain Eukaryota; kingdom Metazoa; phylum Chordata; class Aves; order Passeriformes; family Thamnophilidae; genus Myrmophylax; species Myrmophylax atrothorax. The sequence goes on from JAOXXN010000364.1 coordinate 50,144,441, forward strand.
TGCACAGAAAATCTTTACCAAAAGAGACTTCTATCAGCAACACGACCTCACCAGAGTGAGTCCTCATACCAGTAAGATAAATGCTTGTTATAAGTGGTTGTCCATTATCTTAGAATTTAACCATTTACTGCATTCAAACAATAAATAACTCTCTACAAAAATTATTTTTTTTCACAGAATTTGTTGTAATGAGTTTCAAATTCTGTATGAAATCATGAATCCTACCAAATGGAATATGAAATAAGACTATTTGAAAGTCTTCAATCATAAATTATAAGAGTAAAAATGCATAGAATTTCTCAGAGAATTCTGAGTTTACTCATGCATTTCATGGTCTAAATACAGAGAATTAAATACTTTGTTTTTTTAATCTATAAAATTTTCTAGATTATTGCCTCACAGGAAAAACTGAACATAGCTTCATTTTTAAGCTTCTGTTATGCTTGTAGTATAAGAATTGAAGAAAATCTTCAAATTTTTGCCACTAATTTTTCTTGAAGAGAGTCTTCAAAAAAAGATACTAATTTCTTACTAATTTTAAACTTTTCATCCAGTCAAGGTTAGCAGAACACAAACCTGTTTTACACTCAATACAATCCAGACTTACATAATTTTTCCCTCAGGTTCACTTGGTTTTAAATGACTACATTCACTGAATGACTTGAAAAAATGCAGTCACTGTCATATTGAAAAAGTGTTAAATACAAATAACAGATATCAGAACATTTCAAAATGGGTAATTTGAATTCAAGCTATAATTAAAGGATTAGAGCTATTTTCCTCATTCAGAGCCACTAAGTTGAGATGAGTTACTGAAATCTTGTTTTGGATTTGTTCAGGCTTACTTATTCTTCTTCTGTGCCTGATATGAACGTGAGTACAATACAAATTTATTGCGACAAATTGCCCATGATTAAGCACTCAATCAATTCTACTGCACTTGCATTATCTTGTTTGCAATTGTTACCTGTAACATTGTATGACAAATAACAATTACTGATCTAATGAATGAGAAGAAGTATTATCTACGAAACAACACTTGATCAACAAAGAAACAAATTTGTAATCAAGCCTGAAGTGTCTTTTCTTTTTTTAATAAATTCATCTTTTTTTTTCCTTCAGAAACTCAACATACGGTCGGTTCAGTCCTCTGATGATAGACCACAGTAAGTTTAGTGAGAAGAGAGCTCTCTGGATGAGGGTAAAAGCTGATCCTGCTACCTCTTATTTTATGAATCAAACCTGCCTTCAGTTTTGAACAAATGTTTTGCACATATCTTAAAAAAGTTAGCTATTTCTCTAATACTCTGAGTATTGTGGACACTGACTATCTTGAGATTTCTGCCACAGAGAACCTGCCTGTGATAAAACATCAACCTGAGGGTGGATAATTTATAACAGTGTTTCTCCAGTAAAGATATTTGGAAAGTAGAGGTCCTTGCTAGTCTTAGATACTTGACAGTAACATTACATGTGTACTGACTGTCTTAAATTACAGCTGTCTTCTGCTCAAAATAGATGTCTGAATTCCATAAATAAAGGTACTTGACGTAGTCACATGCAGTTTTAAGAGGGCACCAACTAGGGGTCACTTCTATTCTCGTTGGGGTTTATTATTCGTCCGACATATGCATTGTGAAAGACATTGTGTCTGTGAATATATAGAAAAGTAATTGTTGCCTGTTCTTAGGCATATTACCTAGTTGCATTGTTGTCTTTTTTGACAGTATTGCATTTCCTTACTAGTGTTATTGTAAATACCTACTCATTGTCTCCACTTCACAATTTCATTGTAGAGGTGTTGAAGACCGTGATTCTGCTGACCTCTTCTGTACACTGAGTTCTTTGAATGGCAGCTTGCTTTATTTCCTTTTCCACAACCAAATGCCTGAGTGATACTAGTCAAGGAAAGTTAAAATTGCTCACACATTTTCAAGAAAGTGCATCTTCTTCATAAAACTGTTTTGCTTTTTAATACCACTAGTGTTTCTTTCCGTACACAGCAGATGCATGCACTTAAAAATTTTTATGACAATTCTTTGGGGTTATGAGGAACAGCAAAACAAGCAAGAAAGAATTAACATCTTCAAATCACAGTTTTTACGTCTATTACATATTTCCCAGTTTTATGTACCTAGTCATGTGCATGTTTATTCAGCTATCCAGGAAACCATAAAAGATGCCAAAAATAAAAACTAAACATAAATCTATAAATAACTTGGTTAAATGTCCAGCAGGACATAATATCTGAAACTGGCAGAAACTTGTCTTCTCATAGTTTTTCTAGAGGCTTAGGAAGTTAATCAACAACTTGAAGACCAGCCTGTGAATCTTCAACTCATATGCTATTTGTTTCTAACCATAATAGACCTGAAAGCTTCAAATCCATCAAATATACATGTGCACCTAAGTATCTCTGAGTAAATCAGAAAATGCAAATATCTCAGAAAAAAAAAATTCTTGTTCATCTTTTTATAACAATATTAAAAATTTTCAGATTTCAACTTTCTTAATTTCTGAGTTAGTCACATGATAAAAATAGATAGAATTTGTATTTTAAAAGAATTAGAAGTATGCATCATGGAGCATATTGCTAGAGGAACACACAAAAGAAGGTGACTCAAGGAACCTGAATTGAAGAACATTTGCAGGTGAGAAAACCAAAGAGACTAAAAATTAAGTACATGACTGGGAAGAACTAGAGAAAGATTTTCTCGAATGTTTATTAACTGCTGTCTTGGTTGCCAGCGTTTGAGAAAATATTTATATCTTTATATTTTTGTGTTTTAGCAAGATACTGGTAAAGAGGAAGCTAGAAAAAACTGCAGTTCTTATAAGGAATAACATATGGTCATGGAATAAATTTACTGAGCTCTTTGTAGCAAAAACTGGTAACAAATGTAAGAAGTGTGTATCTTTGGCTTATAAATTCTGAAGAAAAATGCATTTTTTGTGAAAACAATTGAAGTCCAAGTTTCTGGTGCTGGAGTAGTTTCCATGCCTGGATGACAGCTGTGGAACTGTAGCTGGTTGCCTTAAAGGTGTAGATTTTGAAAAAACAGCTTCTCCAGGAGAGTGTTTTGGACCAATTTTACACTGAGGTTTTGAAACCCTAATAAGAAGGGAACTCAGGCTCTGTGTAGTATTATTTGAAATGCCATTTATTGAAGCTAAGGAAAGAGAGGATAGTGCAGGAAACATTACAGTCCTTCAGATGCTGAGAATGCCACATCAGGAGGCACTGAATGGAGATCGATTCAGGGCACAACACTCTGTGCTGATCCCATAGAAGTACATTTACCCCTTTTTGGTCCTTGGAGTTCTTAAAGGTTTTTCCTGCTATTGACTGTACATTTATCCCTTTTTGGTCCTTTGAGTTCTTAAAGGTTTTTCCTGCTATTGACTGAACCTTTTTTTTTTAATGGAATCATGCATTTATAAGAAGGTATTCATAGCAGAAAAAAAATTAGGTTTGGTTTTGTTTTGTTTTTACGTATATATATGTGAAAACATGGTGCTTATATATAATTATCTTTCTCTTGAGACTGTAGCCATAATTACATTGCTTTAGTCTCAGTATGGAGGCAAGAAAAACCCATTACATTAATAAAGGTGATTGCTAGTGTGTCAGACTATATGATGCTGTACCAAGACCAGCTAAATATAGTAGAAATAATGACATAAGGAAGATGAATTAAAAGAGATCAGAAACACCCTTTTTCTTTAGAAGAATACCTTAGACATACATTAACTTGTACTCATGTTTGTTTGCAAGCTTTTTATTTCTTGCTAAAGAAATGCTGAGTGTCTGGAAATTTCAACACATTAGTCTAGAGCTCTGACTCTTTCCTTCAGAGTTCCGGGCATAACTTTTTTCATATCTGAAAGCCAAACCCTAATCTTTGCAGTTTATTTAACCTGAAATGCACATGAAAGTAGTGCTGGAGACTAGAAAAGTCGAGGAGATTTTTTTTTGGCTTAAAATAATTGATTTCCAAATTTTTTTAAGTCTTGTTTTTTTATTATTCAGAATAAAAAATTGGAATGTACTTTGTCAACTTCAATTTTTCATTTGGCAAACATTGCTTTCCTTATACAATTGTCTCCTAATACACATTTATCTTTCTCTTCCTTGCACAGCTTACAATTAATGTGGTCCTTTACTTTACAAAAAGCAGATAGCACAGACAGCATCCAGACAAATCTGGGAATAACCATCTTCTCTGCTGTTATTGTAAAAAACAATTGGTGTATCTTCATACCTGCAGTTTTTGCGAATTTAGACAAATACAGTTGCAATTCTATCTTTGTTAGCAGTACACTGGTAGCCTTAAGTTCTGCATCATATTTCTATTACAGAGGGCTCAACCTGTTGTGCAATGAACAGGACATATCAGTGTAGCACTGTGGCAGGACAGTGCACTTGTCTTACACAAATTGCCTTTGATACTCAACTTTATAAGGGCTCAGGATATTCTGAGACATACATGCCTAACCTATACTCTAAGACTGCCTCAACACATTTTTATTAGGTGCAAGCTGATATAAAACATAGCTTTTAGGTTTTCAATCTAACCTTGGTATGGGGCCATGCTCCTTCCTTCTGCTGCCATGACTGAAAAGACAAGGTAAGCGGTGCTTGCCTTGCAGCCACCCACACTGAGGCACCAGTCACGGTGACTCTTCTTTCTTTCATGTTTCAGCCCTATACATTACCCTAAAGAGGATCAAGACACTGCTGATTGCTGGGGATGCCCCAGACTATGAAGTGCAAGTCCTGTTCAGCCTGATTGCATTCTGAACTAGGCTGTGTCCCCAGTAAACTGGTGATTTCTATGCCTAGCTTTGATTTTTTTTTATCTTTGTCCTTCAAAAATGGACTAATCACTTATCATAGTAAAGATAGCCCCAGTGTTTTCCAAGGCTCCAATGATGGCAGTTTTCAGGTGTGTGTTCCTAACTACCATGTATGTTGCTGTGGACAGAGACAATGCCCTTTATTATTAAACCCCAGCAGAGTTTTTTGATGTTGAGTTTGGGTACCTATTTTCATCTTATGGGGTTTTTTTAACCTTTGAGGTTTCTTTTGATTTTTGTTGGCTTTTTTTTTTTACCCATGTTTTTTTACTGCAGCTACATCTCAAGCCTTACACTTTGAGAAAGAGTGTTTAAGCTCTTATTTTTAAGGTAAGAGCATGAAACTAAAGATTGTGTGGAGGTAATGCAACAAAGATTTGTTCAGAATTCTGAGGTTCAGAATTATCAGACGCTTTTTGCTTCTGACAGTGTGAAGTGTGACATTTGGAGTAGATGCATTATTTAGTTTATCTGAAAGGTCTGAAGAGTTTAAATTTGGGGCAATAAAAACTACTAGGCTGACTGAAAAACAGGTTTGGTTTGGGGGGTTTTTGTTGTTGTTGTTTGGTTTTGGTTTGTTTTTTGGGTTTTTTCCCCATTTTGATGGATAGGTATTGCCACAAAGACCTGCAGATTATTTTCTGCAGGGTTTGACTCTAAGCAAGACAACTTAAAAATCCTCAGCTATACACACACTCAGGTTCTGTTTTATTGTTGCCTCTATCAGGGGAGGCAGGTAGAAAAGTGCACCCTTCTAACACAGCAAAAGAGCTATGAACCATCATTTCCCTTACTACTGCCTTCACAAACATAGTAAAGAAGAGGGAGAAGAATCTGAATTCTGCAGGATTCTGCAAGTGAACAGATGAGCAGGTGAGCATTTCCCCATATGGCTGGCAGTCCTGCCGTACTATTTAAAACTGCAAAGTAAACGTTGCAATAATTTTACGACAAGCATATTAAAACACAGAGAAGGCATTTCTCTCAACAGCTTTATCAGGTTTGGGATTTTTCAAATCTCTGCAATGAAATGCTGATTGTCCAAACAAGCAGGACATATGCTTCATGTGCTGTAGGTGGGGTTTTTTATCTACATTTTCATGCATCTTTAGATATTAAAATAGCAAAATATACTACTTTAAAAACAGGAAATGATTTGACAGCTCTACTTTCTTCGGCTACACAGCAGGTTCCTATAAGTGGGTCTGCAGTACCAGTGTTGGCATTGCAGCATTTGCTGGCATGTCTTTGGAATTTAAATTTCTGTTTTCACCGAATCTCCTTACTTTAGTAATAGACACAGAATTTGCATCTTCAGAAATAGTTGAGGATTGAACAGTCTTTTCCCTGGGGCGTGCCTTTACTCTTAGGGAGCTATGCCTGCAATGCAACATGTCAAGGACGCAGGAATAAAGATTGATATATATGGAGGAGCTATATGATGGCTTGTGCTCTCTGGAGGGAGGTCTCAAGCCAAGTGAATTTGCAGCCTGTCAGTGCTTGTTGGCAGATGGAGATACTCAGGCACACTGAGGTCTCAGAAATATGAAATTTTGAGTGATTACTCATTGGTGTTACTTTTGTAACTATCCAGAAGATTATTTTCCTGCTGCCTTTTCAAATGCAGGTCGTACTTCCATTTCTGAACAAAAGCAAACAAATTAACCCTCTGGGACCTAAGAGCAAGGCAAACCAGATGTTATTTCTCATAACAAGATTATGTGTTTAATTCCCATATGAGTATGTTCTATCACATCATAATGGTAACAACCTAAAAAGACAAGAAGGGACACTAGGGCTTGGTATTTTTCTTGGCTTTTGTCCTGCCTGTTACTTCTATTGAGCAAGACCAATATGTCAATGCTTGCTAGCTGCCTGAGATAAAATACCATTGCTCCTAATGAAAGACTTATTCTGAGGTTTCACTTTCTACTGTTGTAATGCATCTACCATGAGAATAACAGTTATAAATACTAGGAAACTGGGGAAAATAATATGGTTAGGCTTCTGTTTTGGTTCCCATCTGCCATTCTGCTGCATGATGTCATTTTAAAAATGAATGAGGCAGAAGAATGATATCAAAGGAGGGTATATGTATCCACAGGACATGTGGGAGGAGGGGAGCAGTAGAAGGAATTGGACAAGAAGTTTTTGTGGTAATGAGATAACAGATTAGATGAAACTACTTCTATCTTATTTCCAAATTCATAACGGTTTATACATTTTAGATGTCTTCAAAGCTATGCAATGTAGAAATGTGTGGTCAAAAGCATGCATACAACCTTCTCAGGATTTTGTTTTCCTAGAAATTGAACCTATAAAGGAGTGTTTTATTATTCTCAGCTCTCATGTGATACCTGAATTCCTCACTCATATTACGTTTTCTGTACTGGCATCAGGAGTCTTGGATTAATTATCATGAAAAAATAGACATAATGAATTGTAACAAATGAGTTAAAATACCTTTTAGAAGAGAACTAAATTATTAGAGAAAACAACTGGTGGGCATAGTCTTCCCTTAAAGCCTGGCAAGATGCAAGAAAATTTCCAGATATTATGCCAATCAGAGCTGTTTCACACAAACAGTACTTTACAATCAAAGGATACATAAGGCTGTCAAGCCATAAAAAGCAGTGATACATGTTAAAAACCACCATACACTTAAAATGAATTTAGTGATAAAACTGATGATGTTCAAATGCTGATAATCTACCTCATTCAGGACTAATGAAGTCTTGTACAGGAGTACTTGCCATGATTTGATTGATTGTTCTATAAAGTGAGTATAGGACAATTCTAATGTCTCTTTGGGCTCCCTTTACAAGTCTATCATTGCCTTTCTAAGAGAAGAGTGTTAGAGTATTTCAGTAACAGACCCACTCTCAGTGATAATGCTGCATAAATGCAATTTGTTATTTCAGCAAAAATATTTAAGTATGTGCACATATACATTAAAAATAGTGTAATTTTGAGTGAATAAGTAATGACTATTTGTTTTCCTCATAAAGATGACACTTAATAACCTTGTTTCTAGACAAAGGGATGGCAGCAAAACTTACTTGCAAGATGATAGATAAAGATGCACTAGCATGACTTCAGAATTGATTTTAGTGGATTTTAGAGAATGCTACTGGAAGCTCTAATATTTATCTTCATGTGAAGCTATAAAGAATCTCACTCACCTGCAGAATTAGAAAATATAGCTAACATAAAATAATGCAATTGCATTATATTATGAATATGTAAGAAAGAGTTGAATTAAAAAATGAACTTCAAATTCACATTTATGTTGGAGAACAGGACAGGTTGGTCACATGTGTATAGGACACAAGCTAAATTTTTATGGATAGACAATTCTTTATATAATTAATTTTAACTGTAAACACAACATTCAAATGAAGACAAATTTAATTTGTCCCAAAATTATGTAAAAGGCAAACTCTGCCTCTACCAGTTTGATGAAAATTTTCACTATCTGAGAATGTGTTCCTGTGTCTGCCCCTAAATTGCCAAAACCGGCTGGGTAATTCAGTTAAATTTTCTGTGCCTGAGTTTATCTGCATACAAAATAGACAATATCAATTGCTGAAAAAGGAGTTTAAAGCTTCCCTTATATTCATGTTTGAACAGGACTGAGGCCACTACTCAATTAGCTCATGATGGAGCTGTAAAACTCTGTTAGTTCACGTACATACATCCTATCCACACATTTTTGGTCCCTAGAATATTTTGGCCAGAGCTGAAGCACTACATCTACTGTGTTACCCATCTTCTGAAGTGCTGCAAGTACATTGAAAAGAAAACACATGGTAAGTTACCACTTATGTTCAGACAGAGCAGTGTTGATGGGCTTATATTACTATCCCCCACTTTGATGTGTACAGCATTATGAGCAGAGGCTGATACTGCCTCAAGCCTTGTCCTTATCCATTGCTATGTATTCCAGAACTGTAGGATCTTGAGCAGGGAGGCTCAGAGGTCTTTCAAACTACACAAGGTGCGTAGGTCACCAGGTGCTGAGTTATTGTGCCTAAAGTTCTGCAATATTTACAAGTTAGACCACATTTTCTCCCCAGATAGTGTTATTGGATCCATGTAATATTTCCTACTTTATAACTGTTTTATAATTTGTGAAGATTCAAAGAGGTCAGTTCTCCAGTCATGACCAAGGAAGTGTGAAATCCACCAAAGATGGGGCTGTATTACTAGCAAATCAAAAAGATACTATGAAGTGAGGCAACATCATTTTCTTGGGGCATTTTTGGGCATATGTTGCATAAAGTCTTTTGTAATTGCAAACTATCTATAGATTCACTTTCTTGATCATTGAATGATATCATCCACAAACTAACTGAAAGACTTTTGGCCACTGAGCTGTTGTCATGCACTGTACACTTTCATGTCTTACTCACTGAAATCTATCTATACTTTTCTGAGAGTGTGAAAATCACTAGTTTGCTCATAGGCCTTTAGTTAAGGTGAGATGTATTTTTTTTACTCTCCATTGTTTTTATTGACTTTGGTTTAGATAGAAACCATCAGTATGCAAGACTATAAGATGGGGAGCACCAAGATCCAAGCACATTAACCAATGTTGTCAGCAACTGATTACAGAGATTTTGAATTGAGTGCTTTGACAGACGTTATCTAGGCATACTGTGTAGTAGAAGGAGGGTTAAAATCCAATTTTGTGTAGCAATATTTTACAGCCTTACCTTTGACTGACAGATTTTAAGGCCAAAATAGATCATTGACCATCTAGTCACATATGTCCTGAATATTACAGGACATTATATTTCTCTTCAGTGACTCAAGACTAAGTACATTTTCTGGAAAGATGCCTAATTTTGTTTTGAGAACACAAGTAATGAACAATACATAATTCCCTTTCGGAGTTTGTCCCAGCTGTTGATCACCTACAACTGTTAAACTTTTTATCTGACTTCTATTTTGAAATTTCCTGTCTTCCATTTCTAACCACTGGGTTCTGTGTTTCCCTGCTAGATTAAAGACTTATTCAGCACCTTGTGAGGGAGCTTATACACTGCAATCAAGCTGTCTGCCAGCCAGTTTTAGTTTGGTTTGTTTGGGGTTTTTTTTCTAGCTAAAATAAACAGACTGATATTTTTAAGTGGTCACTCGCCTGAATTTTCTGCAGCCTGGAATAATTTTGCAGCCTTTTTTCTATAACTTCTCCATTTCTTTTCAGTGACATTTTAAAAATGAACTGTGAGCAGTATGCAGGACAGGAGACAGTTTGCCAGTATCAATCTCACCAGTACTACATAGAGGTGGAAAACCACCACTGCTTTTCGTTGCTGCCCCTCTTTGATTGTTCCTTCTAGGTTTCAATAAACCATGTGGTCTCTGTATTTTAATGGGAATTAATTTTTATTTGTTTTTATGTAATGATCATGAATTGCCTTTTCAGATTTTGTGCTATCAGAAAATACTTTCCCATTGTACAACATGATTTTGGATTTAGGCAATAGAGAAGGACTGGATTTTTTTTGATCCTCTGTAAAAAATTAATTTCATTTCCTTCATTTCAAGGTCTCCTTGGCCTTACCCCTGTCTACTAAGTTTGTGTCGGCTTCATGGACTTCTTCTGTGGTAAAATAATACATATTCCTGATTTATACTTAGAAACATGGGGTTTTACACTATTCACTTCTAGAAACAGTCCAGGTTTAACAGTAAATCTTTATTGCAGGTTGTTTTCACAACTAATCACTTATCTAATTTTCTGTCTTTTTAATATATATATTTTATTACATTGTATAGCACTAATTTCCTAATTAAAGGATAAGAGATGTTCGGTCAAAAGCCTCATAAAATTTTTGTTTATGCAATAAATTCACCAAATAAAGTTCTAATCTCACCAAAGACTGAATCTGATTTGATTTACAAGAGCATTTTTTTCCACATAGATGGTATCAGTTGACCTTGATCATATTATTTTCATTTAGCTTTTACATGTTATAATTCCATACTAGCTTTTCTATGTCTCTTCCTAGTATGATATTGTTGTAGTTTTGATGTAAATTCTCTCCCTGCCTCTAACTCCCCATGCCATTAGTTAACAAAAGAAGTAGTTAACTACTACAAATTCCTTCTTGATCATTTTGGGTGGGACATCACACAGCTCTGGGGGAAGGTTGGAGCTGTGTGTGTTGTCTGTGGGAGGGAAAATTGTTCGGCTGCTCCTCGCTGCTCCTGTGGAGTAATCTAGTTTTTTCTTGCCACAGCTGTTGCTTCTGGTTTCGGCATTTGGGGCCCGGGTAGCCACTCCGGCCTCACTGTTGCCAGCAGTGTCACAGCTGCCCACCCCACAGCGGCAGAGACCCAAGAAAGAGGAGTCACAGCTGCCTTTCCGGACACACTGTGGCTCTACACTTCCAGCTTTCCCTCTTCGTCTGGGACGTAGAACAAAGAGAGAGAGAGAATTTATCTGAGTGCTCACCGCTCATGTCTGCCTGGCTGGGAAAAGGCTGAGAACTCACCCTACAGCTAGCCAAGGTGTGACATTGACTCTGTCCATAAATATAACTGTTCCAGGAGGAACCTACTGTTTTGGGGGGTTGTTCTCTTTTGTTTTTACTTGTGTTGTTGGGGAAGTGGTTTGCTCTGGTCTGTTTTCAGTTATATCTATATCTACATATACATATATATATGTGTATGTATATATATGTGTATGTATATATATGTGTATATATATGTATACATATGGTAGTTAAGAACAGTTACCCTTCTTATATCCATTTTCTAATTAAAGTTTCTTTTTTCTTAATTTTAATAAAGAGTGACATGATTATTGTAGAGGAATACTCTCCTATATTTTTGGGGTAAACATTTTGGTTTCTTCCCTCAAATTAAGACAGGTATAATTACCCATTAGAGCAATTTTACATTTTCTGAATCCTTTATAGTGTTTTCAATGTGCTAACTAATATAATACTAATATAATACTAATATAATATAAGAAAAACCCAAAAACTCCTTCTACCCACTTGCTAAAAATGTGTGTATAAAGTTACACAGGCCTGTTGATGTAAAACTATGTAATTCCAATAGATTCTCTTTAAAACTGTCTCATTATTAATAGATTTGATTTGATCCCTGTAATATGATAGTTAAATATTAGTTAAGTATTGTGTTTCTTTTAGAATCCTGAGCAGAAGTATTGCCTTTTTTTTTCTGTATAGATATTTACAATTCATTATATGTTTTGTTAGGGTATCCATGGCATTTTTTATTTCTTGTATACCTCAAAAGTTCATTGATTTTTTCTGAAGTTATTTCAACCACCGCTTTTCCCCCACATGTCTTATCTTCTCATATAAGTACATTTCCTATTTATTTTCCTCTCTTTTATTTTTTTCTCCCACATTTTTCATCTTTCAGTGCTTACCACTGCTTTTATGAGTTCAGTCTTCCTTATTCACTACAACACAGTCTTAATCCTGTAACAGAAGAAACTGGTGCTCTACAGGTCAGTTTTGTTCATTGTACAGTTGAATTCAGCAACAGGTCTGATCCATCTGTATTCTGATGTGTAATGCAAGAGTGCAAATAATTGTATGAAGTTTGCTCAGATCACACTACTTCTGACTTTCGTTTCTTGATGGGAAATGCAGTTTTACCTGTTTGGTGGTTTTAAGAAAACTAAAATGGATACTAACTTCTAAATTTATTCCCGGAGTTCATAGTGACACAGAAATAAGCCATCAGCAGGATTAGGACCTGTTCATGTCTCCAGAAGGATGTGTAGCAGAGCTGGGGGGAAGCTGGAGGGCAGTATGTATGCTTACTTCTTCAGGCCACAGAGAGCCTGATCGCACTGCACAGCTGAGATATGGGAAATGCAATCTGACTCTTCACCCATAATATTTCCATACTTTTATCAGATATCATCTATGACATGCTAATAGTAGACTTTAAGAATACAGATGTCTGTTCCAGGATGGAGTCTTCCATTAGATTTTGGAAATGTACTTTAGTGAGTCAATCTCTGGCTTCCTAGTCTGTCTTTCTCACAAAAGCTTCTCATTATCTCTGATTTAAAATGTAGTTGGGGTTTTCATTGCATGCTGGCAGGGGTAGGGGTGAGAGCACACAGGAGCTGCAATCCACTAGGACCACAATAGACTATGGCAGAGGAGAGCAGGAGGTTTTCTGTTTGGATAGGGTCTTGAACATCTGTTTGTTGACAGTCTTGGAAAAATCCTCAATGGTCTCTCTCTCATTTGTCACCCTAGATTTCTTAAATATTTCTTATTTAAATAAGATAAAGAGTGGGTAAAGTC
>JAOXXN010000364.1:50157760-50178319 GCA_026770055.1 Myrmophylax atrothorax
TATTTTATTTTCCCTCTGTCAGAGGACGAGAAAGGGGGAATTAAAAAAAAACAAAAACCCCAAAAACAATCAAAACCCCAACAACAACAGCAACCACCCCACCCCCAAACTAAAGCAAAGGACTAAGCCTGTTATAGTTCAGATTTACTTTTTCAACATTCTTGGTGAAAGCATTCTAAGACTTTAAAATATTAGCAGAGAGAAGGAGGTATTTCCATAAACTCTTTATTTGAGTAAAAGGCCTAAACGAGACAATGCTTACCCCTCTGTGAATGAAAATAGAATTGCCATGACAGTATCAGTCTTGTTTTAAGTTTGCACACCACAGCAGCAGATACCATATAGTTTCTTTAGCCATTAATATTATTGTCATATAATTTAGCTAAAATATTCTGATTTTATTTAGATTGATAAATATTTCAAAAATTAACCTTAGAAGACAAATGCCTGTTATTTTGTTTATGCTAATGCTCTGCTAGTAGCTTGTAAGTTACTTATTGCATAGCAGTCTGACAAGTCTGGTTTTTGTGATAAATACATAACAGACAACCTAATCTGTAATGTTCTTGTTCACTAACAAACTAATACTAAGAAATTTTAAAATATATATTTTGGACAAGGAATGAAAATCACGAGATCATGCATTATATAGTCATGATCTGTAGAGATACACTGCAGTTGTTCTTGCCATTTCAAGACTAGATTTCAGAAGCATTTAACATCACCATAATAGAACTGACTGAAATGCATAAATGTAGTAGCTGCCTATTTCACATCTTTTATTTCACTGGTAGCTTATGTACCAAGATACATTTGAAACTGTGATACATTATCAGACATTCAAATACTTCTGAATGCCTGGATCATAAACACTTAAAAGCAACAAGCTGAAAAGTCAGACTGTGTATGAATATGGCTTTCAGCGCTTTAGAAAATATTTATTTCAGATTTTTAAAACCTAAACAATTAAGAAGAGCACAAACTCATGAGCCACTGAAATAGACCATTAAGGAAAATTAGGACCCCTGTGAACTATGACAAAAGATTTAACACATTAATGTATTTTTAATTAAGAGTATTTCTTGGCTGAGACTTTAGATATCAATTTAAGGAAAAAATGGCTTCATTTTATAAAATTATAGAAGTGTTTGTAATGCAAATTCACATTGTGATATTTAGTAATAATAATGGAGATAACATTTCCAAACCTAGGGAGTCAATACATCTGTATATCTACATGCTCAAGGATTTTTTGTAGAGACTCAACACACACATGTGATGAATTGGGTGTGTCATGCAAGATACAAGATAAATTTTAGTATCCTAATGAGAAGGGTGGGTGAGTGAGGAACTGAATGGAAGTTCCAACAGTTTGCAGGAAGAAAGTCTCTTTTTCTTTCCCCTTTCTGTTTCAAATCCAATTGCCACCTTTTTCCAACTTCCTTCTTACTTCCCTTCCATCATGCAGACTCCCTCTTTCTCCCACTAATGGTTTTGCACTGCCTTTTCTACAGTGACTTGATAGTATGAAAATTGATAAGACTGAAGGGGTAAGAAATGTGAAAATTAAAGAGTGCCTCACATATTAGTGAAGCCAAAAAGTAGTCAGCACATATCGCAGCCCTCTTAATAGGCAAAAGAAGTGGTGCTCTTGGAGATGGCACAGGGACTGCCCCTTGGGGAAGGGGGGCTCTTTCCAGGCATGCTGCTGTACCCCTCTGTCCTGAAAGGTATTTATTCAGCCTGCAGTTCCGTTTACCTGCATTTAAAAACTTCCCCACTGATGTTTTTAATTTTCAGATATTTTCAATATCGTTGAATCTCCTGTAACTTTTTACTGGTCTCCTCTACAACGCCAGTACCTGATTTCATGTTTTGCAGTGCTTACGGTTTCCATAGGCTCACATATTGTTTCTAGTGTGTTTATTTTAATAGTAAACAAAATTGTGCAACAGAGGGAAAAAAGCATATTCTTGCAATTAATCATAGCTGTGTCAGCGAAGTGTATATGGGATTCAAAAAAAAAAAAGACAGACAGAGAAGACAGCCTGAATAAATAAATTCAAGGGAAAAACTAATCTGAGATATGCTTCTGAAGTGAATGGCTGAGTGAGACAGTATCTACCTCAATTTTATTTCTTTTCTCTCCACATAGCAATATGAACTTCAGATCAGAGACTAGTGCTGTCTTAAAGATGATTTAAAAAAAACGTTGCACTGATGAGCAGGCAGAACAGTCCTCAACACTTCTTCTTTTAAGCCACTAACCCAGTGACTGAGGAAGATATCTCACCTGGCAGTATCTCAGTTGAGAAAAACTAACTCAGGAGTCTCAGGCAGACAATTCTCATGATGATTTTTTCTATGCGTTTGATGGATTCCCTTCATATTTATAATACTGTATATATTTATGCAACAGAACACAGATCTCCTCAGAGCCATTTTCTTCTGAAATTACAAATAAATATAATCAAGACTGTGATCAAAATGGTGTAGAAGAAACAGGCTCAGGTTTGACTTGTGTATCTCTTTGTTACCTGTCTGTATAAATTTGAGTCAGACATTATCAGTCATTGTCTTTTCAACCTCCGGAAGCATGAGAGGGTGAAGTACTCCCATGAGGAAAACTTAAACAGGAAAATTATTCCTCAGGTCCTCATTAGGGCAAGAACCTCAAGGCAATTGCTACGTTGCTGTTGTCCCCTGGAATTCATGGAGCAGAGTGTTAGGGCCAATTAATCTGTCTATTGTTGACACTTTTTGTTCTGCTACCAGCCTGCTCCCCTCTTGTGAGATTCCCTCTGCAGAGTTCAGGAAAGCACATACACTTTCTTCATGCTCAGAAAGTCTTTGGCTTATATAGCACCAAGTTCATTATGTGAACTCCTTCTGTTACCTTATGAATCCTCAACATACTCTGCAGCTCTCCCTGCGGAGATTTTATTGCTACAGCTGTGTGCTTCTGTGATTAAATAAACAAGTTCACCTATCACTTTAATTGCAAGTTTATCCTGTAGGTTATTATTTATTCTGAATGGAGAAACCATTCAGATTTGATAAGGCTGAAGCACAAGCTGAGGGCAGTCTGTTGTAAGCAGTGGAGGAGGAAGCTGGGAGGCAAAGGAAACATTTTCCTGTAATCACCAATTAGACTGTCTTGTGCCTTAGTGCATCGGTCTCTGAAATACTAAGTGGAAGCTGACTGGCTGTTCCTATGTCTTTTTAAACCTCACTCATGGCTAGCAGAACTTAAAATTTGTAACCTTCTAGCCAGACCCCAGTAATGTCAATATGACTTCTGGTGCTTTTGAAAATCTAGAGAAGAGCTGGTTATTTTGTTAGTTGATTCAATTTTGCCACATCACACGTCAATCTCTTGAAAGTGTCTTTGGTCTGTTAAATCATAATGCACACTACAATGACTAAACAGTACTACATCCCAGAAAGACAGCTGCAAGCCTACAGTTGTTTTAAAGGGCATTCCACATTCCCTGTGTTATCACAGTTAATTATAGGAAGACTTACCAGTTCAAATTCTACCTTTAATGTGAACCCATTTGAAATTCTGATTTGGAAGAAGACCCTTTGACAAAGACAATCAGTCAGACAGACTCAGTGCCAAGACTGTCACTGCATATAAAATGAATCCCTTCATTGGTCATGAAGTTTAACTGAGTTACCAAAAAATGACAAGCATTGTACTAAACAGAAAACCTCATGACAACTTAAAAATACCTTGTTATTAGGGTAAATTTTGCAGTCTTTTTCTAAGGTAATTCTCTATCTTGTTCATTAAGTTTTTGGGGAAATTGGCCTCTTTTAGTTAGGCTTGCTGTATCAGTAATATGTTCCGGACATATTTAAGCATATGCTTAATTAAAAACCAATGAAAATGTAAATATTTGTGTTTATGCATTAGCTTTTTAAAAAAAAGCAGTGGGGCAGGGCGAACAAAGAGCTGCTCTACTTTTCATAAGCTGCCTTCAGGCTTAACAACTTTTTAGGGAAAAACAGCTACCTGTATGTCCTTTGGTGCCATCAGTCAGTGTGGGACAGCAAGAAGTCTGATGTATTTTGACTGTCTGTGTTTTACCATCTCTACAAACCACAACAAAACTAAGCTCCTAGGATTGTGCAGTATGAGAATAGCTTTGAATCTCCTTACCCCATCAGCAACAAAATGCAAGCTGTCAGACACTCCATCCTCTGAAAACTGGGCTCAGCCTCATTCGCGTAACGCTTGATCATTGTCGCCCCTTGTGTCCAACTGCAGCACTGCAGTTTGTTCAGATCCACAGTTCTCCAATTGTGTCTGTCAGGCTTGGCATCCAATAACCCCTGACAGCCCTCCTTACTCACTAGAGTGACACTCAGTTCATATCCATTTAATTTTCCATGCATCCCAGTCAGCAAGGCAGACATGAACAGACACTCTTGTGAAAAATCTCATGTGTTGTAATCCAAAATGGGAATCAAAGTTATAAATCCTGAGCCATAAAAAATTGTAAGTCTAAGAACTGCTTAGGTATACCTAATGTTAGTAAACATCACTGATTTTTAGATAATCAATTGTTCCTTAAGTAAGATGTATTTCCTTTTACCCAGGAATGTCCTATCAGATATATGACTTCAGGTATAAAATGTGAGACTCAGCAGCATCACTGTGTCTCTCCTTAGGAACACTTTGCTGTCTTCACCAGAGAAAACATGCAAGATGTTTGGCATCTTCAGTGGCTTTAAAGTAGTTCATGAAACTGTATTCATGCTCCAACATGCAAGGCATAGCTACACTTATCTCACAGTGCAGCTTTAATGAATTCCAGCAGCTTCAGCTGTGTGAGAGGGCAGAGCAGGCACCACTAGCCCATTGCATAGAGTTCCCACCTCTCTTAAAATAAGCAGTAGCTGAATGTCAAGTGTTACCACTTTTGTGACCAGATATGCACAAAATAATTTCCTCTGAAGCACAGGTAAACTACATACAAGTTGTCATAAGAAAAACATGAATTATAAATACTGCAAATACTTGGTGCAAATACATCAGTATAAAGCTCTCAGTGTCCTAATGATTTGAAATAGCAAAGAAATAATGGTTATGTGCCTGTTATTCACTGTTCTAATCTGATCTGGGATAGTTAATGTGTTAAAAATTGAGCAACAACTATCAAAAAAAAACAATCACCAATTTGGGTGTAGTTATTCAATTATAGTAAGAATCACTGGATATTTTTAGTGCTCTAAGAAATGCACCATATCTGACGTTTTGTGTCATTCTTAATTTGACTATGCCCAGGGGAGAGTGGGAAGGGGAAGAAGACTGAAAAGGATGTTTGCATCAATGATCTCATTTGTGCACTAGGACACTGCTTGACAAAGTCATCATGCCCATGACAAGAAGATTATATTGATTTTTGGCAATCCTCTCTCTGATGAAAGTATTTTGACACTTTGAAGATTCATCATCAGCATAGGCAGGAGTTATCTGTAGTTTATCAGTGCCATACAAGCAATATTTTAACTTTAAGACTTAACTTTGTGGATTTATGTGTTACCATGTGAATTGACTCCTTCTAATTGACCCTGATGAACATAGAAAAAGTTGTGAGGTTAATAATATTTAGATACTTATCTGCCTACCACAATCTGTGCTGTATTTGAGAAGATAGTCTTTCCAAGACATTCTTTTAACTAGCAAGAAAACTGTCAAAGATAAACTATCTTGAAATAAGAAAATAGCTTCTTTCCCACTGTCTTATCAAACAACACCATATAGTCTAGAAATATGTGCTTGCTGAATTACTAATAGGAAGATTTTTATGTATCGGACTAGAAGTTATGACACTTGATTTGGATAAACATGTTGAAAAAACTTTGCCTCCTAGAAATAGAGTAAAGCATGTGGGAGTGAAATATTTAGTACTATTTTTATCAGATGAATGAGAATACATAGGAGAAAATTACTGAAATTCAGGTGTTACCCTAACAAAATTAAACAAGGAAATGTGGAGCATAAACAGAACACAGAACTTGGAAGAGATGTCAGTGTCATCAGAAGCTTAAATACTCATTTTGAAGCTCAGCTGAGAATATCAGTGACGCCTGTTAAAGGTTAATCAAATACTTGCAGAAAGTTAGCCAATATTTCAGTAATGTTGAACTTCAGATTGTATTGGTATTGGAAGTTAACTGGGATGTGGCAACACGGGCTGCATGGCTCAGTATGTGGCAGTGGCAGTTAAGAAAAGTTCTGCAGGACCATAGCTCTCATCTCCAAACAGCTGGAGCTCATTGCTGACTTGATGCATTACACTTAAGGGCTACATGAAACCAAAAGCAGAGATCATTGTCTGATCACAAAATCAGGCTGCAAAACACTGCTCATATCGAATTTTTGTTGGAATGATCCCTGGTATGTACTAGTCCCTCAGCTTTACCCAGGAACTGTCTGTTAGCAGTTACACATCCATCTGTTGTGGGGAGTCCTAAAGGCTTAACAATATGGCTAAACATGGCTCAGCACCTTGGTCCCTCAGCCCTCTTTCACTTACTGGTATAGATGTCACAAATCCTACAGAGCGCCTTCTGGATTTCGGCTCTAATTTCTGGATTTTAGTATCAATTAAAAGGTGTTGCCATTTTATTAAAAGCTGAGTAAAATCAGAACTGCAGTTTTGAATCCTGCTTAGTAGAAGAGAAACGTTTACCCTGAGGTTCTGCCTGTAGTGCAGGCTAATTCTGCCCCTCAACTCACCCTTGGCACTTTCTGATTTTGTTGTCAAGATAGGTGTTGTACCACAGGTGTGCTCAGCAGTCTTGATCCCTTTGTGCTGTCCTAAGACACATCCTTGCTGCCTATCAGGAAATCAGCTGGGTGAGTGCTGTTTCCCCTTCTCAGGCACAGTGTTCTGCAAGAGGTCCCCTTGGAGCAGACTTGCTCTGCAGCCATGAGCTGGCCAAGATACACACACGCAGACTGGGACTGTGAAGTGCATGTCTCTTAAAACAGAGGCAGAGACTATTGTCGGGTCTGTGAGTCCACTCTGATAAGCTCCTAGATGTTATGTTCAAAGGAATAATATAATGATTCAGTGAGCTACCACCGCTAGTTCCTGTTTCTAATAGAACTGAAAAATAGAAAAAAAAGAAAAATCTTTTAGACAGCATATTGAATATTTTTCTTATTCAGAAATAAAAATCAGCCATTATTACTGCAATTAACTCTCTAAATGTTGTATTTTATCTGTCGCAAACTAGGTTTGAAATATGACATCAAATTCATAAGAAAGTGTAGAGAAGTTTAAATGTCTTGAACAAAGGACATTTAAGTTATCAAAGCCACCTAATAAAATGATAAAGAAGCTAAATTCTCCCCTAAGTGTTTTGTAACTCTAGTTGGGCACAAAATAAATTATTATATTTTCCTGTGTTTGTTCACATGTTGATATATAATACATGCATAATGTATTCTGTAACAGTTGCCTGCATTTTTGGTCTAGTATATATGTGTAATAGCTAATATGAAAACTTAGTGAATTGTTTTTATTGACTAAAAAAAAAAATTGGCACAGACATATTTTTCTTCCAGTTACAATTTTCTGTTCAAAGAATGATCTCTCACTTAACATAAGAAAACACATGCCCTGCAAACCTGCATTATTTAGTGCTCTCCATCCTTCAATGTATTATTTAACTTTCAATAACATACCTGAGGACAAAATCCAACACAACAGTAGCAAAGGAGAACCCTTCTCCCCCGTCTAAAATTTTACATAAAATATACTGATTATTTGCAGTCTTTATTTTAAGAATAATGAACTGTGAAGGCTGGTTTCAGGTAGTGAACTGGTGTTATTGCTGTAACCTTAAACCAGAGCAAAACAAAAGACAAAGGAACCATATTTCAGCTTTCATCTAGGAATATATTCTGCATGTACATTCTTCTTGTAGATGGTAGGTAAATCCAAATGAAAGTTTAAGAATACGCCTAAGTATAATACTTACAACACATTCAAACCAATGTAATTTGACAATCAGTATCAAACATTTAAACCCCCACCTCCTACTGTATTTAGTACTGCCAATTACTATTTTGGATAATGGAAACCAGCTAAAGTGAAAAAATTGAATGCAACTCCCGAATGTATGTTAAATGGAAGAATAATGCTTAATACAGATGCTTAAACAGCTGTATTTAGATCAATGAAAAGTAATTATTTTCTGCATAGAAACTTTGCTTACAGCATAAAGAAATTCATACAGTTGTCCAAAACATATATACATATAAGTTCATTTTCCAAAATTGTGGTCACTTTAAGTAAGGTAAGCAAATTGTTAACTGATTTAAAAATGCAGGGATATAAATTACAAGATAATTTGACTTCAAATCAGTAAACACCTCCCATACTTAAAGTTACATCATTGATTTCCAAGCATATAAAGTACAAAAAGCAATAAGTATTCATATCCCTGCAGGAAAAATAACCCAATTACCTCACAAACTGCTGTTATCAGTTTAACAACTAAAACAAATATTTGCTGAAAGTAACATTGCTTGCTTGTTATTTTTCAGAATATTATTTTAAAGGCATAAATAACTCAGAGACAGAGCAATATGGTTATCACTCAAATTAATATTGTACATATCAAACTCGATTTGATACTTTACATAGATTTATACACTTTTCTTGTTTTTTAAAAATTATGCTTAGGGTAGATTGAGAAGGAGCTCTGAGGACTTTTGGATTTTTTTCTCTCTGTTTCTGTGCTTATTTGAACATTTTTCTCTTGCTTACATACTGACAACAAAGCTTAATTTATTCAGGGAAGAAACACCTTAATTTTTATTCCATGTAACTTAATCATCAGCAATATTGAAAATATCTCAAACTTTAAAGGTAATTTGTTTCTGTGTTTCTTCTGAAATTGAAACCTGTCATGGAATGAAAAGCTCTAAAATTCCTACTGATGAATGAAAAATCAAAAGCACATCAGACTTGTATGCATGCAGAAATCATTCATGTGCAGCAAACAAACACCATTATTACTCCTTTCTGGTAATGATATTGTATTTTCTAAATGTACGTCCAGGCATTAAAAAGCTCTATACAGATATGTTGATTTTAATGTCAGTTTTACCTTCTGAAGAATAGAAAACTTTGAAAATTCTCTCTGTTTGACCAATCACTACATTGTGTACTAAAGCTTTTTCATAGTTTCTGACAGTTTATAGTAACAGAAATGTAACAGTGAGCAGTGAAAAGTCTCAGCATTAAAATCTTTCATACTCCACTGGATTCAATTACTTGGTCCCACCAACCATTAAGACTTCTGTTTTCCCATTCATGCCCACAGGATGCAGGATTTCAGGAGTCAAGTCCCACATATTTTTATACCTGTACATGTATATGTTACATCTATATGTGTTAAGAGTCCAGATAACTTACAGATGAGGACCATTCTTGCAATCTTTCTTTGTCTTCCTTTGTCTTACTTACTGCATAGTGATCGGCCTGATATTTTACATTGAAAAAGTAGATTAAAATCCACAAGACCAATGTTATGTTAGTGAATATCATAAAGACTTATAAAGCAGGTGAGACTTACCGGGAAAAATATTTTATTAGAAATGGCAATACTATTTCTAATAATATTAGAAGAAAGTACAGGCTTTTAGATGCAAAAGCCCTTTCCAAGTCTGAAACAGATAAATTCAAGTAATTGCTGCCACAGTGGTTGTTGCTGCTGTTGCTGTTACAAAAAAAAAAAGACTACTAGTTCATCCAAGATGGAGAATTGCATTGTATAAAATATTTTAAAGTATTATGTCTGAGACCATGTTGGTTTTTTTTTTAAAAAAGAGAGTACTTATGTCTGAGACCATGCTTTTTTGTTGTTGTTGTTTTTTAAAAAAGAAGAGAGTACTTGTATTTCTTTTGGTTTGTTAGTAAGAAAAATCACTTTTTCACTGAATAATCATCTCTGTTTTGTTAAGTTACTGGTGTGCATTAAAATTTTTTTTAGTAGGAAGGTGATGAGAACATTGATACATACAGACAACATGGTAAACAATCAAAGCTAAAATTTTTATGTTATTTCTATTGGATATATATACTATGATAGCTATTATCTGCTCAAGTCAGAATTGTTGTCATGCTGAGCCAGCTACTGGTCAAACAGAATACCCTGCTCACCTAAGCTTGGAAGTTCAACAGCAACTAGATATTCTGAGATAACATTGGTTCATACAGAGCCCAGGTTTCAGTAATGACATGGGAAGAGCTTCCTTCCTGCATCAGCATCTTCCTCGCTTCTAGTAGCCTGGAGGAAACCCAGAGCCCACTAAAGTGAAAATATTAGTAAGCTGATGACTTGGTTTTATTCTATTCTGTTTATTGAGCTGTACAGGTTGAAGATGAATAATGCTGGATGCAACTTTCCTGGAAGATTTGACTTTGCCACATGAATGTAACATCTATTAGTACCAGAAGAACTGATCATTACAGGAACATTATGTCCCTTCTGCCTCTGGACCTAATTAGAACAGACCCAGCAATGGTTTACACACAGTTGAAAGGGTAGTTGTAGTTGGTGACTCTCTTCTGAGGGGAACTGAAGACCCTGTATGCCAACTAGACCCAACCCACAAGGAAGTTTGTGGTCTCCCCAGGAAAGGGCCTGGGTAAAGGATATTACCAGGACACTTCCTGGACTAATTCAACCCACTATTATCCACTGCTGGTTGGGCAGGTCAGCTGTGACAAGGCTGATGACACAAATACCACCATAACCAAAAATGACTTCCAGGCACTTGGCCACCTGGTTGAAGGGACAAGAGCACAGATGTTGTTCTCCCCAAATTCTTTTGCAATAGGGAAGAACAGTGAAAGGAACAGGAAAAGCACTGTGATCGACAAGTGGCTTAAAGACTGGTACTGTTGGTGGAATTTTGGGTTTGTTGATCAGGGGACAGCTTATGCAGCACCAGGTCTACTGGAGACAGATGCGATTCGCCTGCCTCCAAGGGGAAAAAGGATTCTAGCCCTTGAGTTTGCAGGGATGATTGAGAGGACTTTAAACTATATTTGAAGAGGGAAGGGAATGAGACCAGGTTCAGCAGAGATGAGCCTAAGGTGGTATGCCCGAGTTAGGGACCAAATCAGCAGCCCAGCTAAAGTAAAGCTACACCAATGAACACAATACGGGTGTCAAACAGGAGGAGCTGGAAGACACTGTGCAACAGGAAAGCTATGATGTAGTTGTCATCATGGAAATAGGGTGGGATGACTGGCATGACTGAAGTGCTGCAAGGAATGGTTATAAACTCTTCAGAAGGGATAGACGAGAAAGGAGAGCTGGAGGGTGGTGTCTCTGTACATTAAGGAAGTGTCTTGACTGTATAGAGCTCAAGGAAAGTGATGATAAGGCTGAGTGCCTATGGGTAAGAATCAGGGGGAAGGCCAACAAGGTAAATATCATGATGGGAGTCTGTTACAGACTACCCAAACAGGAGGTGGATGAAGGAGGGCCAACGAAACCCCCATTCTGTACTGGATGTGTGGGGAACCCAGTCACCAATGAGGCAAAGGCTGGAGTACTTAACACCTTCTTTGCTTCAATCTTCAAGAGTAAGACCTGTAATCCTTAGGTCAGCTGGCTCCCTAAGCTGGCAGACAGGGACAGAGAACAGAATGGACCCCTTGTAATCCAGGAGGAGGTAGTTAGTGACATGCTGTGCCACTAAGATCCTCTCAAGTCTATGGGATCAGATGGGATTCATTCAATGGTGCTGAGGATGCTGGTGGAAGAACTTGCCGAGCCATGCTCTATCATTTATGATCAGTCCTGTCTAACCAGGGAGATCCCAGATGACTCACAGGAAGGCTTGGAAGGAGGATCCGGGTAACTACAAGCCTGACAGCCTGATCTTGGTTCCTGGCAAAGTCATGGAACCGATCATATTGAGTGTGTTCACACAGCATATACAGGACAACCAATGAATCAGGCACAGCCAGCGCAGGTATGGGAAATACATCCTGCTTGACAAACCTGATCCGCTTTTATGACTAAGTGACCTGCCTAGAGGATGAAGCTGTCATTGTATTTACCTGGACTTCAGCAAAGTCTTTGATGCCATCTCCCATGGCATTCTCCTGGAAAAGCTGACAGTCCACAGCTTGGACAGGTTCACTCTGTGCTGGTTGAAGCACTGGATGATGGCTGGGCCCAGAGTCATGTTGAATGGAGCTACATCCAGTTGGCAGCCAGTCACTAGTGCTGTTCCCAGAGATCAGTGTTGGATCAAGTCCTGTTCAATATCTGTGTTGATGATCTGGAGGGGGGGGATCGAGTCCAGCCTTAGTAAGTTCACAGACAGCACCAAGTTGAGTGGGAGTGCTGATCTGCTGAAGGGCAGGAGGGCTCTGCAGAGGCACCTGAGCAGGCTGGACAGATGGGCCAAGGCTACCTGGGTGAGGTTCAACAAGACCAACTGCTGGGTCCTGAACTTTGGCCACAAAAGTCCATGCAGCACTACAGGCTGGGGGCAGAGAGGTTGGAAAGCATCTGGTGGAAAAGAACCTGGGGGTGCTGTTTGACAGTGGCTGAACATGAGCCAGCAGTGCTGAAGAAGGCCAAGGGCATCCTGGCCTGTCTCAGGAATAGTGTGGCCAGCAGGATTAGGGAGGAGATTCTTCCCCTGTACCTGGTACTGGGGAGACCAAGGCTTGAGTCCTGTGTCCAGTTCTGGGCCCCTCAATTCAGGATGGACATTGTGGTCCTGAAGTGAGTCCAGATGAGGGCAATGAAGCTGGTGAAGAGTGAAGCACAAGCATTGAGAGAGCTGTAGCTGTTTAGCCTGAGAAAAAGAGGCTCAGGGGAGGCCTTATCACTCTCTACAACTACCTGATGGAGGTTGTGGCCAGTTAGTCTCTTCTCCCAGGTAACCTGTGACAGGACAAGAGGACATAGTCTCAGGCTCAGCCAGGGAAGGTTTGGGTCAGACATTGGGTGGAATTACTTCAAAGAAAGGGTGATTATACATTGGAAGGGACTGTCCAGGGATATGATGGAATCACCAACCCTGGAGGTATTTAAGAAAAGACTGGACATGCTATGGTATATTTGACATGGTGGTGTTTAGTCATAGGTGAGACTTGATGACCTCAGAGGTCTTTTCCAACCTAATCCATTCTGTGATTCTAAAGGATCACTATGGGTCTCTGAAATATCCAGAACAATATCACTCCTTGTTAGTTTTATTTATATTCTTAGTTGTGCTGATAATTTTAGAAGCTCCACTCCAACAATTCAAAGTAGTTAACTGCAATAAATTAGTTTTCATGAAAGTGGTCCACACATTGCTGTCACTTTGTTTGTCAAGCATAATTGCCTGGGAAAAGATGAATGAAATTATTAAGTGCTCCTTCTGTTCGAAATTATGATTCTCTGCAGTCATGAGGTGTACCCACTTTCAGACTACTTAAAATAGAAGTATGAAGTTATGACAGATCCATGCTGATTCACTTAGCAAGTATTGGTAAATATGAGTAGGGGTTTTTTTATTGTTAACATGAGCACTACTGACACAGTGTTCTAGGCATGCCTTTCTTTTCTCTATTTACTGAGATCCTCCTCTTGCAAAACAGTTGCAAAAAGACCTCACCAATACATTGCATATTTACTGCAAATGAGTACCTGTCTGTAGGGAATACCCATTCATTATGCTAGTTCCATCAAAGCCCAGCCTCTTGGTCCACTGAGACTTACTCTTTGGTCTCTACTATGCCTCTTCAAATCTTCAAGGTAGTATTTTGCTGTAAGTAATGTGGATTAGAAAGAAAAAAAGAATCTGAAAAGGCTAACTGGAGAAAAATATTTCCAGTTTACTTTTGTAAAGTTAAAAAAGAACAAAAAAAAGTTGTATTTTAATTGAAAAGAAAAAATAAAAAGGCAGATCAGGGTTTTTTGAAATGCAACAGTTTTTTATACTCTTACATATTTCATTGATTTGCAGATCTGTTCCAAGCATTCACTCTGTGAAACAAACCATAAAGGTGTTAGAAGTACAGTGAACAAGCAGAAATCTAAAAGGACAGACAATGCTTCAAAGAGGGCCATTACAGCCTGCCCACCTTCTCAGGAGGGAAACTGCCTAAATCTGTGATCTGTGTTTCTTGTAGTTTTATTTTCAATTTCAAGAAGGTTTCTGAAGAATTAGACTTTTACCTATATGAACAACAACAACAAAAAAAGGCATTTTACAGTTGTATTTTTTGTTTCTGCTATAATGGCACCTAGATGTGAGAATCAGATTGGGATTCCTCGTAGCTGCTGGGCATGTATATCACTAAAGCAAACCTTAGAATTGTGAAGAACTTAATACTCCAGTAAAAGTCATGCCAGCATTATGCATAAACTACTAATCATGGGAGACAAATGGAACAGCAATTAGTTATGGGCACAGATTGCAGCTAAAATTTTCACTTATCTTAATTCTGTTTTAATCAGTAACAAGAAGCAAGAATTCAAAAAAACACAGGTGAAAAGAAAAGCAACTGGCCCCAGTCAAACCAAGGGCCCATCCAGCACAGTATCCTGTTTCAGAGAGTACCAATTCACTTATGAATGGGGAAGAGAATAAGGAACACCTGTAGAAATACTTTCCCAGAGTACTCTTCTGGTCTTCAGTAATTCAAGTTTCTGATGTGGTGTAATGGTGTTAATAGACTGTGGTGGATTATTCTTTCATAAACTTGTCAGGTTTATATTTTTCCACATGTTGGGTTGTATCATCCAAACCATTCTGAAGCAAGGAATTTCACACAGGTGCTATCTATCCTGCATAGTGAAAAAAACTGTTGTCACAAGGAGACCTGAAAGAGAGTAGAGTTATGTGTTGCAGAATGGTGTGAAACAGGAAAATGAGTGGGGAAGACTGGTCACAGTCTCTACTGGCATAGCAGTTTGCAAGATCTATCAGACTCTGAGGAGGTGGTAGCAAAACAAACACTTGCATTGACTGACTGCAAAGCTTTCTACATCTCTGCATTCTGGCAGCAGGGTTAAACTCAAGGGGTTTTTGTTGCTGCTTTATATTTATGGCATTGCTACAAAATGAGGAGGAGGTGTAGGAAGAGTACTGCAGCTCCAGTGACTGCACCTGGTGTTATCTGAGCTACAACATGTCCCTCTCTGGAGTTTGCAATTTGAGATCTAGCTGTGGCTGACTCAGTCACTTTGTAACTCTGCAACTCTTAGGCAGAAAGAATCTGAGGAGAAACTTTGCCCTCTGGCAAAACCTATTTCTGTCATCTGTGCAGTTTTTGTTGTAGCTGAAAAAAAAGTCTTCTGGGCAAAAGTGCAAGTGGAAACACTTCCTGTGATCAGACTTCTTTCTGTTTAGTCTTCACCAAGCAGGAGTATACATGTGCTGTTTTATCCACAGGTCTGTTTAAAGCGTGCAACATGCTTAAAATGGCTACACAATGATTTAGTGCTTGAAGTCAGTCAAGGTAAAAAGATAGTAAGATGAGGATCTTTCCTGACAGCTGCAGAAACCACCAGCACTCTCTCTTTGTGCCGCTTTACAGCACTATCTATTATTGTCAGCATCATTGTCATAGCTGGGATGTGACAACCTTTTTCCCATAAAAGATCTAATTTGTGATCTAAAACATTCCTAATAAGCACATTCCAAGAGAATGGGAGGCAGCAGGCTTAATACTGTGTGGTGCTTTTCACACACTGCAGGCATGGAAAGCTCTCAGCATGGTTTATGATCAAGGTCAGTGAATGCAAGTAAACTCATTAAAGCATTTATGGGGGGCCTGGATAGATTAGATGCTCTTACTGACCTCTGCACTATACTTTCATTCCTCTGCAGATAAATAAATAAAAAGGCTTCATTGGAATCAGATCTTTTCAGTGTGAGTATTGTTATCAACATAATTATAGCATATCTTCATACCTTAGTTCTTATATTTTGTATTCTTTGTGTCTTGTTAGGAAAACATATTTACTGCTTTTTAAAATGTATCTACAGAATGTATACACAGTCTTGTATTTCCTGAATCCAGTGGCACCTATGCTCTTGATATCTCACCGCTCATAAATATATGCAGCAGACATACTTTTATCCGTTTTCCTTGAATAAAATCATGTGGTGACATGGGGAAAGGTTTATGACTGAGGACTGGTGTCTGGTTTTCTTTTTTTATATTTTTTTTGTTTTGTCTTCTTTCTGTTAATTTTAACTTCATTATTATGTTGAATTGTAATGATGTTTAAAACCCTAGGGGCAAAGCATTTTTATTTGATTTCTTCTGATGGATGAAGAAGAAAGGATGTTAGGAGTTGCAATCTCATATCCCATACTCCTGAGCTTGCATTTTTAATGTGCCTTTCAAACTAAAATCAATTTTTTTTCTCTTTCTTTTAAAATAAAAAAATACATATTTTATGAAAAAATGAATACCTTTGATTTTTTTTAAATTGGTTGATCAGTCTTCACATCTAAGATGATGAGAAAAACAGTCTCTTCTGACTACTGATAAAAAACTACACCATTTCACAGTTTTATTTTAAAGAAGATAGAATGCACAGTGTCTGTGCAAAACCTTTCAGAGGTAATTATTATTTTAAATGCTACATTTCTGAGTTACTGTCTGCTTTATGTAATGGAAACCATCATTTCTAGGGTAATCCAAACTACATGCATTTGTAGAGTCCACTGAGATACATGCAAAAAGCTCACTTGCAGACGATGGGGAGAACCAGAGATGTTCAGATCTAACTTTGTATCAGTTAGAATTAAAGTTATTTTATGGCTATCTCAATCACCAGAACCACAGAATATGTTGAGTTGGAATGGACCCATCATGATCATCAAGTCCAACCACTGGCCCTGCACAGGACACCCCAAGAATCACACTATGTGACTGAGAGTGTAGCCCAAACATTTCTTGAACTCTGTCAGGCTCTGTGCTGTGACCACTGCCCTGGGGAGCCTGAACAGTGCCCAACCACCCTCTGAGTGAAAAACCTTTTTCCTGATGTCCAACCTAAACCTCCTCTTACTCAGCTTAATTTGTCATTTCCTCGAGTCCTGTCACTGGTCATGAGAGAAAAGAGATCAGTCCATATCCCTCCTCTTCCCCACTAGAGGAAGTTGTACCTGCAATGAGGTGTCTCTTAAGTCTCCTCTTCTTCAGCTGAACACAGAAAGTACCCTCAGCTGCTCCTCACACTCTTCCCCTTAAGGCCATTCACCATCTTTGTTGCCCTCCTTTGGATGCTCTCTAATAGTTTAGTCTTTGCTATATTGTAGTGCCCAAAACTTCCCCAATATTCCAGGTGAGGCGGTTCCACTGCAGAGCAAAGTGGGACAATCCTCTTCCTCCTCCAGCTGGTGATACTGTGAGGATGTTGAGGCAGAGGTTTGGAAGAGGTTTCTAGGAGAAGTCATGGATTCCCCATCCCTGGACGTGTCCAAGGCTGTGTTGAATGGGACTCTGGGCAACCTGGTCTAGTGGAAGGTGCCCCTCCCCATAGCAAGGGGTTGGAACTGGATGACCTTTAAGGTCCCTTCCAACCCAAACCATTCTATCATATGAGTTGTTCCTTTTTCATCTGTATTAAACTGTGACTTGTGAAGTTTGATCACCTGCTCCCTCCCTCACTTGGTTAAAATCCCTGTTCTTCCCTTTCTAGTCTAATTATTAGCAAATTACTACTAGTAATTGTAGAACAGGCAGTAAACGTGCTAAGACAGTTGCAGCCTGAAAGCTTGCTGGTCAAACATACACTTAATTAAATAAGAAGTGCTGGAGAAGAAGCACTGAGTGCTTGCTTAATAATGAGTTAACTGAGGAGAGCACTGTATGTGTTACGAAAAGGCACTCTGGAACCTTTCACAAACTGCAGCTCCTCCCACAGCAACCAAATTACCAAAATTGTTGTCAAAGTCAGGAGGAGGGCAGAGAAACTGAGCAGTCTTCCCCAGTAGAGCCAAAATCTTAAGATTAGTACCCCTGTTTCATGCAGGAGAATTCTTTTTAAGTGACTTGAGGTCACTCAAGAAGTTAGAACTCTAGATTATTTTTCTAGAGGTTTCAAGATACTATCTCCAGAGATGCTTTCATCTTGGCAGTCTTTACTTTTTATTGTTATGACTATTCAGCAATGACATTTTTTATTCACTTCAGCTGCAGTGTATGTTGTTAAACTCACCTAGCAACCTTAATTCATAGTGACCAAAAAAATCATGCATTACAACAGTTTGCAACAAAAGTCACAGATGTGTGTGCATAGACATCAGGTTGGATCTAGTCTGTGGAAACACAGAATTTGCAGTGGAAGATTCAGCCCATTTAGACACCTACTTCAAGCAATTCCATGCACTTTTGCAATAATGGGTCAATGTCAAGAGCAGAGAGATATTTTTGGCCGCTTTTTCTGGGTCTGCTGAAAGCCGGAGTTTATAGCACCTTTTCAAATAAGTTTGCAGAGACAATCTGAGTAAATACTTATAAATGTATGCCTATATGAGAACATATTTACCATGTTATTCTTACTAATGCCACCTGTAAACTTGGCTTCATCTTTTATCTCCTCTATAAAATATGTTTTCTGTATGCCTTCTAAGTAGATTTTTAGCAAGAAGAATTGTGTATTAAATTTTTTGGTACTTCCTTAAGATTGTATATAAATGATAAAGGAAAACATGATAAAGGAAATACAGAGTTATACCTGCCAATATGAGTTTATCTCCCTCTTCTGCTGAAATATCTCTGTGGCTAATAAAGACACAGTTTGCAATCTACCCAAAGAACAGGTTCTTAACTTCACTGAAATATCCACAATTCCTATTGTGAAATGAGTTTCTGCTTTGGATAAAACTTGTCAAAATGATGATATTGCTATGGGACCATTGTCATGAACTGGTATTTTGTTGACGGAATAGTAAAAAGAAACTTGTTGAATTATTCATTTGGAATAATATTCATTTATTGTTGTCTCATTCCTAGAGAAAAAATTCTACACATCATATCAGTCACAGTTACTGTGAATGTAACAGCTATTGGCCAACAAAATAGACCACAACATAGAGCTAATTTAGATATTCCAGATGAATGTGGCAGGATTCGGGGACTTTGATGGTTGTCTAGACTTTCACAAATAAAGAATAAAATGATTGAACAAATCAAATAATTTTGCTCTAAGATCTACTACTGTTCAGAGAAATCTTGACTGATTTATTTTTAAACCATGTGATTAAAGGTATAGAAAGTAAGGACATCTCTACTAATTTATCTGGGAACAGATAGAAGAATGGCCACTAATACAAAATTTCAAATGAGAAGACAGGATCACCTCAGTTCCTAAGCTCACACATGCATGCAGGCTGTGCTTTGAATCTGTCTTACAATTCCTCTTCCCATGCCTCAATTCCGTGAAAAGAAAATTAAGTTCTGGAGGGTAAAATGAAGCTGCAGTGTGGCTTGGCAAGCTCACCACCTGGGGTGCGTGCTCAAGACTGTTCAGTACAATGCCCTCCAGCTTGGACTCAGAAAATTTACCTGCTTAAATTATGTATGCAGAGTACATATGCTGAAAACCTTGTGTGTAGGTGCATTTGCCTCTCACAACTTTTCACATGGCTTCTGTTTTGTCTTCAGCATGGCTAGCAAAGGGAAATTAATTTGCTTTTTCCCCTCCAGCATAATTTTGGAAGTTACCACAACTGAATGCAAAATCCTATCTGCCTGGGGGAAGGTAAGGAGGACTTTTAGACTTCAACCAAGAATACAGCCCTAAGTGTAAGTATCCTGTTCCATGGTCTTTTCCATCCTGGCTTTGCCTCTGTCAGACAACTTGTGATGGAGGGTTTTCCAAGAGCAAATGATTCATGGTCACTCCATATTGAGGCTGTATAGAAAAATAACAAAGCTAAATAAATGGAGGCAAGGGTCACTGTGTTTAGACACATTCTAAGATGAATTTACTACCTTTAGAACAATTAATACAGCCCAGAAAAGAATTGTGTAGGAACTTTTAGTGAATTAGAGAGAAGACTATTCCTGAGACACTTAAGATTTTGCTGTCAACAGAAAACAAACTGGAATGAGTTTTGAAGGCATAGGAATAAAAACATTTTTGGGCTGCTTGTTTGTCCTGGCATGTTAGAAACTGAGCTAAACAAGAGAAACCAACATTATTGTGGTGGTTTGTTTTATTTGTCATTTAAAATTTAAGTCTTGCTATGTTTTTCAAGGAGGAGTTGCTTTCTCTTTTTGCCACTGAAATTTTTCCTGCGTGCTTAACTTGTTATATGTGGAAAGAATAAAAAAAAAAAAAAAAGAAGAAAAGTGATTGCTAACAAGGTGGTTGGGAATTCAAACTTTAACTATTTGCTGGATTGTGCACAGATGTACATTTTGTAAACATCTGTAGCACTATAAGCTAGTATTGCCCTCCAGCTGCTTGTTACTACCCCTCTACTTTGGGCTTTTGTTCATACAGCTGTGCTAACAAAGTGTTTTTTAGTCTACTCAACGGAAATAC
>JAOXXN010000364.1:50186132-50204190 GCA_026770055.1 Myrmophylax atrothorax
AGAAAAAGAAAAAGAAAAAGAAAAAGAAAAAGAAAAAGAAAAAGAAAAAGAAAAAGAAAAAGAAAAAGAAAAAAAAGGTTTAGGGCGACAATTGTAACAGAATCCCCACAAAAACTAATAAAAAGTCTGGTTGTGTTTTTGGGGTTTTTACACATTGATAATAGGAAATGGACTTGACAATCTGTATAGCTAAAGGCAGATAAAATAAAAAAGGGTCCACACAGCAAAAAAGTGAAATGAATTCTTTACACCCCTATTTCATCTTAAAAGCCTTTGGTTTCTGCTCCAGAACCAGGGGGTTTGGGGATTTTTATTTTTGTGCAGATATATTGGGATATCAAATAGTTTCCAATTGAACTGATGAAAAAACCATCTTTGAGCAAGTCACAAAAATGCATAGCAAAAAATTCACAGAAATTCGTTAAGAATTTAAGGGAGCTCAAAACTCGAATAGCTGAGCCAGTAAGTTCTAATATGTAGTCTCATGATTAAAGCTGTATTAGTGTCACAGAATTAGAAGATGTTTACTGCAATGCCAGTTTTTGAGAAAGGCTCCAGGAGATGTCAAGGTAATGACAGACCACTTGTACAAAAAACATTGCTAGGCACTCTTCTGAAAAAACCCCCGCTGTCATTCATATGAAAAAGTAATAGACATTAACTAAGAGTTAAGCAGATTTTGCTTTGAAAAACTGCTGTAGTTCTTTAAAGAAGATTGTAAGCATATGCAAAAGGGACAAGCATGACAAGCTGATATGCTCTGCTTGGATTACTAAAAGTTATTTGACAAGGTCCCTTCTCAAAAGGTCCTAGAGTAATTCAGCTGTCATGGCATAAAGGGGAAGGCCATCACATTTTTAAATGACTGACTGAGGAGCTGGAAATCAGAGAGTTTGAAGAAATGGTCAGTATTCTCGAAGGGAGAAGGCTGGCAGTAGAACCTCACAGTATATGCACTGGGTCAACTTTGTCCACAAATGATCAGGGAAATGGATGAACAGGAAGGAGACAAAGTTTACTGTCAACAGTAATGAGGTAAATAAAAAGGCTGCAAAGATCTCTGCAGGGAATGGGTAATAAAATGGCAAATTATGTTTACAAATGACAAACAGAGGAGGACAAACAGTGTGTAGGGAATTATTAGGAAAAAAATAGGCAGATCAATGTCATATGAGTTTCTAAAGCTATAGCACAACCATGCCTTGAAAATTCTCCATGGTATTTGTTCACTCTTCTAAGAAGTGGTAAAATAAACGAAAAGAACTACACACACAAAGAGTCTACAGAAGACCCAAAGGTATGTAATTGTTTCTGTAAGAAAAGTGATAAGAATTGAGTAAGGATCTTCCTTGGGAAGTGAATGGAAAAGGCTAACTAAGGGTAATTTAAAACAAACACATCAAATCATAAGTGTAATTGTAGCAAACATACATGCATTATAATTTGGAGAGTTTCTTCTGCTTGCTTTTTGTACAAGAACCTGCTAGAATCAGTTGAGTTCATCATACATCAGATCTAAACCAGTTAGGTGTTTGAAGTTGGGGGACACCCCTCCTGTGGGGCAATTCCAGTCCTGGGGAGAGACAATGCCTGTGCTTAACTCATCATAGAACAAAAGCCTCTGGGGAACACAGGGGAGGAAAAGGGAAAGGTGGTGGCACCTTCTAACACTGTAGGAAGGTGGTAACAACTCAGGGAGAGGGGATACAGAAAACTTTCTGAACTAAAAACCGTACAGAGAAAATGCATAACTTTAAAACTTCAACAACAAGTCTCTCATATATGTGGCTAGTAAAATTCAGGGTGTTTTCCCAGTATTGTGTTCCTCTGGGGTCCACATCAGAGTTTGCTCTTTCCATGTCTCAAAGTCTGGACTGTTTCCCACAGTTAGGAAGAGGAGGTTCTCCATAGAGTGCATAGTTAATCTGATGCACATGTGGGCTCAAGGGAAAACTGAAAAAGTTTGTTAAAGAGAAAATATTAATTTGTCATTAATAGAAGGGCAACCTCTTTATTCAGAAGTGACCTAACTGCATTTTTTTAGGGTGTTAGGAGAACTGATTCATGATTGTTCTCTATTTTAGACCTCTGTTGGCTACTGCTGGACACAAGACCATCCTGAACTGGAGTGGTATGTGATGCTCTCAAATTTGTTAAATTCCTTGATTCTGGAGAGTAACTAAACAATACAGCCTCAAATACAATATGGAGGCAATTAATTTACTCTCTTGTAGAAATATTTTGTGGCAGGACATTTCACATATTCAAGAAAGTCATACTGGGGGAATTGTTCCCCTTTTGCTTACCATACCATTTAAACCAAGAAGAGCCAGTTGCTTAAGTTTACTGTGACAGTTATCATTCTTTGTGTTGTTAGTCTCTCAGAAAAATAATTCATGCAGTGAAATTCCCTTCAAAGTTTAGGAAAAAAAGTAGTACAAGACCTAGGTGAAGTCTTTAAAAGATGTTAATAGAGTATGTCATGTAAACAGGAAAAAAACAGAAAACATTTATGGGAGCTCAGAAAACAAAAAGCTGCCCGGCAGCCAGAAAGGCAGGAAAGGGCAGGAGCAGCAGTGAAAGCTTGCTTCCATGCTGTCCGTTCAATTTCCTAAAGGTACAGTCCTATGTAATCTGCAATTTATCTACCCAAAAATTATAGATGGAACACATTAGGCATCCAATGGGACTGCTGAGAAAGGAGTCTTGCCCAGTCATCATAGTAGTCCATGCAAACAGTAACTGTCACACAAGATTAGATTACCTGTCAGAAGGGTCTGATGAATTACCATCTGATTACAGCTCCGTATTGGCATCTTACCCACAACACTGCTTACCTATGCATAAATACTAAAGGCATACTATTTGTTGTATATGAAATTGGTATGAATGGAATCATCATATAAGTACATGTTTAAAACATTTTAAATATTGTTTAAAATTTGAAATAACTTGCTGTTTGGTCAAATGCAAAAACAGCTTCTTAATGAACCTTGAGATTTGGATTACTCAGCTGCCACACGCAAATTTATAGTTAGACCTGGTTGGAAAACAGTCCATAGTTCCTCCTCACTTTTATGAAAGAAAAGCTTTCTGATATTTGCAATTTATTGACTCAAACATTTTGAGATTTTCTTCAAAACATGAGAAAAAATTTCTGATAGTATTTTAAATAAAATGTTAAAAATACTAAAATGAAAGTGGGCTGAGTGGCATTTTAAACTCTAAACATTTTCAGTGCCATGTTTTTGAACATCACTGCTTACTGCTTATTTCCTGTGAACAAGCATTTATTCAGTCAGTGCCAACTGTTCTGTAATAGCAGAATAAAAATTCTAAGTGCATAAAAATGTCAACCAGATAGGAAAGACATGGCCCAGTTTTCATAATATCAGCATACCTATCAAATATATGTGTGTGTATGTATGCATCTGATTTCAAGAAAATTAAAGGGAAACTTATGTTTTCCTAGTTCTGAATATTAGGAGCAAGATTTATAGCTTATGGGTATTACAGGACCACTTACTGGGATATAGAGGATCCTGCAGCATAATTAAACTCCCCACATTTGTTTTATAGAAATTGCATTTGTATGAACAAATTGAAGAGTTATGTGTTATCTAACGTCTTTGTACATCCAAGTTCCTAATCTGAGTGTACAGACATTTAAACACAGACACCAATATTTCCTCTCCAAGATTCATGGATTTAATACATTTGCATGCAGTTTTGCTGTACAAGAGAAAGATATTTGCCTTGTGATTAAATCTACTCCTATATGTTTCTTCAATGACTAAGGAGGTCACAGGCTGGCTCTGTGGTATGTCTGCCTAGGGAGAGTACTAACAGAGAAAGGCTTCTTGGAGAGATATTTTCTTCCTTTTTCACAGGGATAGGAATGATTGTGATTTAGAATACTTTTGCTGGAACTTAGATGAGGACGTCTGCCTGTACCTGTCATGGTGTAACATCTTATTCTCTGAATGCCAGACTTCTGGAAGAGCTCTTCCCAGTCTCTCTGGAGGATGGCATTTCAAAGCATAGGATTTCCTTCTCCAGGGAAGTTCTAATTACATAAGAAAGACTAAAAAAAAAAAAATAGACAATTTGAATTTTTGCTCAGAGAGGAACTGTTTTGGCTTGATTTTTCAGAAAACGAGACTGAGGAGCACATAAAAAAAACGCAATCTCAATAGCTGGCAGATCCTTGACTGAATGTGCCCCCCAGGGACTCTGTGAGTATAAAATTGCCATCAGAGTGTGTGCCGGAGTGGTAGGAAACCCTGACAGGACATCTCAAATGCCAGTTTTCAGGACTGCAGACTGCTTCCTCCCTCCTGCATAACTAGTCATCTAAAATACACATTTCAGCTAGACATGGAGGCTCGTGGGGCTCTTGACTTTGGGAGCTTGGACTCCCTGGAGAACCCAGCTGGGCGCTCTTCTGCATATCCAGGCTTCGTTGCAGCCCTAAGGGCCCAATGGTTGAGATAGCAGAAAGCAGGCAGGCATCTTGTGGAAGTTTGCTGAAAATAAAGTGATTCTGTGAAACCTTCTGGGTTCAGTGTTTCTCCATTTTTCAGTGAAAAACTGTTCACTTGAAAATTTCCTGACCAGCTTTTTTCTGAAGGCTGTTGTTTGAGTGGTTTAGACAGGTACTATGAGAAATGGCAAGAGATCATAGAGCTGAAATTGGTAAAGAAAAACTGCTGATGGGAGAACAGCTGAACAAAGAATTCAAATAATGTGTTTCTTGTTCTGGTTAGGTGTTTGGTTTGCCTTTTTTTTTAGATGGTGTAATTTATGTTCTTTTTTTGTATTTTCAGGCATGCAACTCTAAATCATGTCTCATGGCTGCAAAGCAGACAAGAAACATAAGTGACATTATAGATCACAGCTCATTTTGTGAATTTCTTCTTTTTAGTCAGGCAAGATTTTGGGCTGGATAGTACACATTTACATAATATTATTAGCTGTTCATATTTTTAAAAGCTAGGTTAAAGGAAAACATATTTCCAAAATAATATGAAATTGAAATCAGGAGTTTATATAAAAGTAGAGGCCTGAGTATGAAGAACATAATGGAAAACATTGTTAGAAGGCTGAGTGCAGAACCAGCCATACATTGCCTTTGGGGATTTGTGGCAGAATTTTTTTGAAAACATAGGCCTGCATGTTTTGATATCAGATGGCCTGAATACTTTCTCAACCATGTGGTGGGAGTCAGAGATGCTCAATTAAAAAAAGAGAGAGGTCTGGATACCTGGACAGACATCTCCTACTGAAAATTAGTGGTTAGGTATGTTGTCTACTTAAAAGCTAAAGTTTTGAATCCATGCACAGTAATTACAACCATTTTGAAGGAAAAATAACTTCAAGCTGTCTTGCTTGGAAAAGATTTAGAATAGTTGATAGAGCAATTACCTAAAATAGTTCATCTATTGCAGGTGTGCATATTCTTGAGCATATTTACTTTACTCAGCAGAGTTCATACAGCTTATAAGAACTGTTGGCTCAGAGCTTGCAGGCTCCAGATCTAACATGGGTTAACAGCATGGGTTTTATTATGAGCTTTCTTGGCAGCAAGCAGGTAAAAGCAAAACTTCAAAACCATTTTCCTTTGTTGGGAGAATCCCCTAAAGGAATTCAGAGGAAATGGTGCTGTCTGTCTGACACAGTTACAGTCAGCCAGCAGTCTAGTGTCTCAGCAAGTAGTACTGCAGTCACTCAGTAATTTATGTGCTTCATGCCTCGAGGGCTATAAAATAATCTGTATGATATACAGCAATAGCTGAGTTGTTAAACAAAAGGATTGAATGTATTTAACACATGCAGGGAGGGGTTCATATCAGTTGTGTGTCACCTACGCAGTACCTATGTAACAGGAAATGCAGAGCAGTGCTTTTGTGAGGAGAGGTTTGGATACCGTTTTTCCTAAAATCTTCCACATTATCTGACTTTGGAAAATATACCACAATACAGAGTCTGCAGTCTTTTAAAACAGGGTTAAGTTCCAACTAATAGTATATAAGTAAAGTGTTACCTGAGTTTAAAAAAAAAGTCTATATGACTCTACACACCTTTTG
The DNA here is from genome assembly GCA_026770055.1 of Myrmophylax atrothorax. Classification (NCBI taxonomy): domain Eukaryota; kingdom Metazoa; phylum Chordata; class Aves; order Passeriformes; family Thamnophilidae; genus Myrmophylax; species Myrmophylax atrothorax. Next base: position 50,192,219 of record JAOXXN010000364.1, read on the forward strand.
ACCTACATATTGTAACATATTTCAGGGCTGAAAGGAAAGGAGCTGACTGGTAAAGGCTTTGTGGCCGGCAGAGTAACCGACCTCAGTTCTGCCACTAGCCCATGAAATTATGGCAGGGCCACCATGACAGTTTCCTAGAAATGCTGAACATGCTGTGGGGCTGGGCACACTTGGGTATCAGCAGAGCAGCCTGAGGATGAGAGCTGAGGAGACTGCCTTTCTTCTCAGCAATACATAACTCTGATCACTTTCACAATCTTTATTTAAAGGCCAGGGCAATGCTCCAGAGAAGCTGAAGGTGCAGAACACACTCAGAGGTGCTGAGCAGGTACTTGGTCTTCAGTTTCCATGATCTATAGGTAGGTGAGATTGGGAAGGCATGAGCCCAGCTGACCAGTATGCACTCTGATCTCAGCTCTTACACATTACATAATTGATATACACAATATGCATTGAATTCAAGCTGCAGCTAAAAAAGTGGATGGAAATATGATGGATTCAAAGTCCAATGTGCTAAAACTGGCATTTACCTTGGTAGTGAAATATGGCCTGGACTGACCAGTGCTGTGTTCAGCAGCCTCTGGTGGCCAGGCTCCTGCAAGAGCTCAATTTACTTTGAAGCTGCTCTTTTCTCAGCAGTCTTCAAGAAAGGAAGACAGCAGCAGTGCCCTTTCTTCAGTAGACAATTCTTTAGGGGGATGACCTTAAGCAATAGGAAAAACAAAAAACCAAAATGTACTGCTTTTTATGTGTCCAGATTCTCCCTAGATAATGGACAGGTTTGCTCTATTGCATTGTACTGCATTCTGCACCATTATAAAGGGCTTATTTGTAGTTGTCAATGTCTTTTGTGCAGTGATGGGTTCCTCTGAAAATTCATAACTACGTAATTGTTTCTCTAGCCTGATTTTTGTAAAACATAGTTTTGAAAAATAGAGACTCAACTATATAAAGAAAAATTATGGAAGTATTTTTAGATGCTGCACAAATTTTGCACAGAGAATAGAGCTGGGACTGTGTAAAACTTTTTGAGAATATTCATGTCAAAAGCAAAACACTGTTAAAGAGACATGTAGAACCTTTTAACCTAGATACTTCACAGAGTGTATGTGTGTGTATATTTGCATATGTGTTTCCTATTTCTCCTTATTATTTTCTCTTTTTATGATGCTTGTTCTTTTCTCATGGTTTCTACTGAATTTATGAAAAGCCATTGAAGTTACACACTATTTTCTCTTGTCCACTCAAGACTAGCCCAGAGACACAAGAACTCATGGTGTGACAGTTCACTGTCATTTGCTTAACCCCATGCCTAAAATTCTATCTAGAGGCCAGAGACTGGGGGGCTCATTCACTCATTGTACCAGTTTACACAGAAGCATACCCAACACCCTATATTTGCTTGCTGGTAGAGACATCCAGCTTTACTCCTAATAAAGTGGTATCAGAAGATGGATAGTTCCATTAGGGGAATGTTCTTCTGCATTTAATTAACTTTACTGAAGCCACAGTGAAGTGCTGAATTCGTGTGACCTTAACACCTCTGGTGTGCAGAGAGGCTTGTTCTGATCTAACTGGTTATCTTCACACAGTGCCATGTATTCAGCGAGAGTAGCTATAATCTACCATTGATTGATGTATAGTGGGATACACCTTCCTGACATTTTTCATCTAATGGCCTGCTTGTGAAATAAGAGACATCTTATGATTCTCCTTACCTTACACCTCTCCTCCTTTCCTGACTCTGAGGAGTTTTGCTTATATTTCTCTGGGTTGTACTTAACTGTGAAATTTTTAGAAACAAACTTGGCAATTTTAAAAATTGAAAAGACAAGACTTTCAGAAGTATAAAATATCCTGTTCCTTATCATCTTCCTCTTTGTGAAAACAGAATACTTAGGAATTTTAAAAATCTATCCACTTAGTTACCTAATTTTTCATTTGTGCTAAAATAGAGACTGATTCACCCATACTCACTAGTTGAGCTTATAAATAGATTTGTCTTGAAAGTTCTTTTATACTTATTTGAAAGAGGAAGATTTTAATTTTAACTGAGAAGTTGTATTGATGGTTTAATTTGCTGTCAATAAAATCACAGAACATGAATATGTGTTTTAGAGCCACTGGGACAAAACTTGGTAGAAACCTTCTAGGTTTTCTAGGTTTCTGCCACTAAACCAGACATCATTCTGTCAAAAACTAGCTAAGACTCTGAGGTAGAAAATAATTTTAAAAAAATCAGCTATATTTATGGCAGATCAATAACATCTGTGTGTTGTTCAGCAACAGCAATGAAAATAGATATGGGACACTTAGAAACTTTGAGTTTGAAAATTCAAAATTAAAACTTTTAGATGTGTCCAAAAGGGAAATATTTTTTAATCCTTCTATTTTTTTCTATTTTTTTCTCCAGCAGGAGAAATGAACCCAACACAAAAGAGATTATAAGTCAGAGCTACAATTTAATAAAAATATTACAATAAATGCAATAGCACAAATAGAAATTGATTTTAACCCAGAAAACACAGATGTATAACCCAACACCCTGGGGCACAAACACAATGGGGTTTGTTGGCCCCTGTGCTGAGACCCACGTGGTTCCCCCGAGTCCAAAGCAAAAGGAAGTGAAGAACCTGTTGGTGCAGATGACGGTTGCAGTCTGGTGAGGGGTGGTGGTCGCCAGTCTGATCGTTAGTGGTGTTTTCTTCCTGCCGAGGTTCTGGTCCTCCTCTGGATCCAGCAAGTGGTCCCCTGAGGTCTTCAAACCCCAAGATTATGTACCCTCCGGCCCAGGTGGGAGCACCCAGTCCCTCCCCCAGGGTGGGGAGTTCCACAATGGCTGATCTGACTCTGCGAGTCATGGGGTATTTGGAATCATTGATGGCCCATGAACAGACATGACCCCTCAGGCTGGGTGTAAAGGTGCCAATGTCTCCCTGGAGGGGAGTTATCACAGCTCTTATCTCACAGGTGTCTATAACACCCAGCTCACAGCCTGAGGAGTCTGATGTGCCCTGCTTCAAATGGTCCATTGTTAACAGTTCTTGGGAAATGAATAGAGGGTGTAGATTTGGATACCGTTTTGGCTACCACAAAAAATATTGTGGTATATTTTCCAAAGTCAGATAATGTGGAAGATTTTAGGAAAAACGGTATCCAAACCTACACCACAGCTTTGGTCACACCCACACAGTGAAAAACTGGTCCCACCTGCTGACCTAGGACAATAACCAATGTTAACCTCTTGCATAATTTCCCAAGGCAGCTTGAACTACCTTTCATGAATGTCAGTTACACAGAACACTTTCATAAATGTTGCCTATCTAACACATTTCTGGGTCCAGAAACCCCAGGACTGCAAGGTAAGGTGTATGAAAGTTTCACTGGAGATCATGTTCTTAGAGGGGAAGTATATGTGGGATGAGTGTGTGATGAAACAAATTACAACTAAGAGAAGCAATAAAAAAAATGTTGAGCAGTGGCAGGTTAGAGTATGAGAAGCAGAAAGAAACTATTAGATGCAGGAGCTCAGACTTGTTTTGAAACAAGGGCAAGTGAAAAAAAAGGTGGTTTCTGACAAAGCTTGTTTGTTTGAATGCACCTGCCTAACCCACCAAGAAGGTTAAAGCAGTTTTGCAGAGCTCAAAATTCTCACTGTCCACTTTAACTCTCTTCCAACATCCACATTTGAAAAAACAGTTTCGAAGAAAAGTCTGTACATAGAATTAATAATATAAAGTCCTTAGTGTTACTGGGTTCGATTCTTTTTTCTGTTTTGTTTTGAAAATTAATATTCTGATAGTTCAAATCAACAAAGAAGGTTTTGCTCTCACTATTCCATGAAGCTGTGAGGATATGGGTCTGTAATCATTAGAGCATTGTTTATGATGATGTAATTTAAAATGGTCAGTAATGCCCTAGGGTTTGATAGGAGCAACGGTAAAGCCTAATTTTCTTTTCTACAAAAGTGTTCCACATATTTGTGGCTTTGTGATAGCATCATCTTTAGGAGGCACCACTGGACTGTTGCCATTTCTATTAAAAGGGTCAAGTGTAGAAATAGAGAAGGTAGTACTTGACTTTGAATGGCTTTGTGCTAGTTTGTGGTTTTTTAAATGTCTTCAAGGGCAACAGTTTGTAAGATGGTGGCTACTTCTAGGTGAACAAGACTCTCTAGGAATGCACTATTAGACTACTGAAAATGTAAGCCAAGATTTCTCTCATAGTTTCCTTTTCCAGGTGTGGATCACTTAGAACTTGCCTCCTCTGAAGAATCCTTTCACAGTTGTACTACATGGGTGCCATGCCTTATGTAAAGTACAAATAAGACTTTTTCATGGTCCTTTATATAAGAGTAAGAACCCCTTACTTTAATTTACAATGAATAAATTCTTTTATAACAAAAATTCTAGTTCAGAACTAATGCCAAAGCTTATTGATTTTGTCTTCAAACATTCCTAGGTACATTGCTATTGCTGGGATAAAACAAATTCTGAAGTATTTTTTAATTTCTGTTGTTGTCTCTGTAATTGACATTGTGTCATTCTCTCTTCTGCTTCGCCTCCAACATTCTTTACTTCAGGCTGCCTGAAGTGTGTCACTGTAAGAAGTCCTTTTTGACCTTGGACATATTTTCAGTTTATGTGAAATGCAAATTGCTACTTTCAATCTCAGAGGGAAATATGCTTTTATGAGTACCTTTTGTAGGCCTTGATACTCTGTTTGGCATATCATCTAGAAAATGTCATACAAAATGTTTTGAGCTAAATGAGGAGCATCTGCAGCTTTGAAACAAGAGTTAGATGTGTGGGTTATAAAATAAAAACCAGTTACCAATGATATGCAAATGGAAAATTGTTCATAGCTTCCTTTGAATTTTGGTAAAACACATGAATACTTGTCTGAAGCCTCTTCAAATGTATTCAAATGCTTTCTGGCTATAAGGGCAAGACTGTGGTGGTTTCATATGGACTGTGGATAAGGTGTTACTTCACAGGTAATCTGATTGAAGTAATGAATCAAGGTAAAGGCAATATTGTTCTTAATCACCAGAGGCTCTTCAGGAGATCTCCAGGATACTTTTGACAGCATACTGTTTTGGGGGTTTTTTTCTACATATACTAGGGGGCAATATACCACAGAAAACCTGTGAAAAGTGCATCTCTGTTATATGTTCAGTCCTCCTATTATCATGATGTATGGTAAGAACAGGAATACAGCGCCACATTGAATGTGATTATCCTTGTTTGCACAGCTTCTTAAAGGAATCTTAGTTGATGTTGACACTTAGAAACCAATTGTCTCACCATTATTTCCACATCACATCATCATCATAGAAGAATCTACCATTACTACAAAAAGTCAAAATTTAACACTGCTGACCTGTGTCTCATCTGTTCAAGTGTTTGTATATTCTTTCATTCTGCTTCAACTCATAGGTATTTACCTCTTTTCCTGCTATTTTTGTTTTGTCCACACATTGTTTTGAGAAAGCTGTGTCCCTCTGCTGGGTGCTGTGCTTTGAAAAGTTTCAATAGCTATTCAGTTATCCAGCAATGCACAGATTCTCCATTTTTAATTAATTAAATAACAGATAGAAAGGCTAAATAAAAGAAGAGCAGAAATAGAATTTGAAACAGAGGTCAGATATTAAATGAAGCAAGTCTAGAGGAGACTGCCTTATAGAAGGAATGTATGGATGTCTTTACAAATATATGCATGCTACTGTTTGTGCCTTTTCCACCTTTAAAGCTGCTTGTTATTGGCGAAAGTTACCCTTTCATTCAGTTTTTTCCAGCTAAACTGAAGACAGGGGAAGGCATTCTTAAAATATTCAACAAAATGCACAGCCACTCGAGCTGCATTACCCACTGCATGCTTGCTTTGACTTCATCATTATTGAAGGGAAAAACATTTTCTTTTCCCATTGTAATTTTATAAGAAAGCTAATTGGTTTTGCCCTACGAGGAAAAGAAGACGTCAGATTACTTCTTTCCCTGTGGAAAAAAAAATTAAAATTAATTATAAATCTGATATTGTCACTCAGGAGAAGATAAAACTAAATCTGTCATCTTGGATGACTGCTTTCCTGTCACACATGAAAGGAAGTGAGAGAGAGAAAGAGCTGTCTGTTTGCTCAGCAGTAGTCCATTTGAGAAGACAAAAGAAGAAAAGACACGTCAAACAGCAGCGCCAGGAGGCATTTTCAAGCATCCCAAATGAAAGAAAAGGGAGACCCCAAACTGATGTAGGCAACATTGCCATAAGCACAATTAGTACAGTTGAATCAATACTAGAGAAATGTACCTTCAGGCCTCAGTTGCTCAAAAGGCCTGAACGACAAGGAAGGTTCTCCATAGGGAACAAAAGCATGGCTTATCAAAATTTCAGTATAAGCATTACAGTCAAGGCCTTCCATTTGCTGTATTCTCAACTTTTGCTACTCTCACATCAAGATTTCTTTTAGTATTAACCAAGAAATCCAGCTGCAGATCAGAATATACATAGCAATGTCTTCACCTCCCACAGTCTACTTTATTTTTTACTCAGCTCTGTAAATGAATGGGAACATCTTTATTTGTAGTTAATGCATGGACTACTCACCATGACAAAACCTCCAGCAAAAAATAATTCTTTCATACAAAATATACTCATTATTTCAGGGCTCCGAGGTTCAAGCATAGAAAGATGCAAAATTTTGTTATTGCTTCCATAAGAAGCTAAATATTTGGGGAATTAATGTATTTTGTTTAAATTATTCTTCTTTTTAAGCATGAACAAAATAGGTAATACTATGCAACACACTAATCTGTGCTCATCCAGGAAATCTTAGTGTCTTGCTTTTGTTATTTGCTTGAAGAGATTTTACAGAGCAGTATTCACTGATCAGAGCTTAAAAACGAATGGAAGCCTCATCTAGGAGGAAACTGCACTGTGGAAAGATTTTGAAACCTGTCTCAATCTGAGCAATTCTGGAGGCAAAGGCAAAAAATGCCCCACTAAATGTTTTTGAATCTAGGAATACGGTTGCCTTTGATGAAGTTGCTAAGAACCCTTGCAGATTTCTAAGAATCACAGAAATTTTGAAGGTTTCCAGTTGAAAATAACTTGTGGAAAATGTGTATTCAGGGAATGTGCATTCATGGAAACATGGAATATACATTTATGCTGTAAAATGACTTCCATGTGTTGCAAGCCATTGTATTGCTTAGATAAACAAATATAGTTTCATAAAATACAATAGAAATTAAAGGTGAAAAATATCTCATTAGATTATTTTCTCAGTGGCCTTCCAGTGGTATGGTTTTAGACAACTGTATACTGTTTGAGTGTCCTGAATGACTATTAGCAATTTCATACCCATGTTAACAATGTTTTCCTTTAAAAATTCAATTTTGTATGAGCTATAGCATTCTAAGCAGTAGTGTCTTTCTGTGAAATACTAAGTTTCTTTAATCTTCTTGGATGATGACAATAACTAGCCTTTCAACTTTGTGCCTTATATCATCACACAAGCTTTGAAATTAAGTTTTCCCCCAAAGGCGCTACCAGAATTTCTGTATTCTACTTTTTCAGACATTTCTTAAAGCAACCATTACTAGCATCTTCACATGCAAATTTATCCCACATAGGAATTGTCTCAAGGTGGTAGTGGAGCTCGGCAAACTCTCCTGTACATCACAATCTCTTAATAAAAAAAAATCAGGTATTAATTGGAGTCTAGAGACTTCAACGTTTGTTAAGAAAATGTTATACTGGAAGACTGAAGATATACCTTGTTTTGAAAAAGATAAAATAAATGTGAAATAGGAAAGACTAAGCCTTTTAACTTCAGGAGGAAGTCACTGCTATAGAACTTTCCATTATAGTAATACAATATAAATATATATATATACACACATATATATACACACACACACATATATACATACATATATATATTTCTGCATAATACAAAGTTCTGTAGCAGTTCTTAAAAGAAGTGCATCTGTACATACACACATGTACCTATATGTTTATATCCTTACAGAGTAAGCTATCTGATCTCACTCTGCCTTTGTGGATGCAGCTGGGAAATTGCAAGTTATTGGTAAAGTGTCTAGTCCTCCAACCATTCAGGATTTGGTAAAATAAATTTTAAAAATTTATATAATTTTCTAGGCATATAAATGGAGGTTGGGCCTTGTGTTGGGTACCTAAGTGAGTAGGCAAACCTCTATTGTGAGCAATGACCACAGCTATATTTTCTGCTGCATGGAGCAACATGATGAACAGAAATCTGGTGGGCAGCTATTGGGTTGATTTTTTTAGATAATTTCAATCATAGTACAGTTCAGAAATCTACCTTGGCTATGGTACAGGTGATGTTTGTGCTCCAGAAAGATTCTAACGTAGACTTTCATTCAGCAGAAAAATGCCATGACTGCCTTTGGTCTTTTCAGCATCTTGACTGTCTCAGAGCCAAATGGATTTTACAGCCAGCACCTATCTATAAGTGAGCAAGTGAAAAGTCTCATTCCAGTCATGCAGCCAGACTGGAATAATGCAAACAGTTCATCACCTCTTTTGTATTGCAGCTCCTTGATGTGCTTTCCAAGTGGCAAGAATCTGTCTGCTCCAGTGGTAATCAGTAGGTAATTTGAGTATTTTGAAGTATTGAAAATTATTGTGAGTGGAAAGAGGATACTGAACTAGGAAGGCTCCTGACATAGTGTAGGAGAGTCTGGGGTATGCTGCCTGGTGACTCATAGGGACTTGAAGTCTACTTTTTGCTTCCAAATTAAAACAGATTTGATTTTCCTCCTGAAGTCCTCTCAACCTGTGTCACCTAATCAGGTCTCTACTTTTAGAGAGGCATAAGGGATAAATGGCATCTTTATTTCTCCTGTTCTCATACTGTTGCTTCTTGGTTTTTCCTGTCCTCATCCTGCAGATTTATTTTCAGAGGGGGAATAAAATGCAGAAAATATTTGGGGCTTGCTGCAGAATCATATGTACCATGTGGAAGACCAGAATAGAAGTACAATCCAGTGTCCTTCCTGGTTTTGAGTTCTTATTTTCTGAAATAAATGCAAACATATATCTACAAGCAAAAAGACATCTGTGCAGTAGTTTCAAAAAAATTATTTGGTCAAAGTTACTGCACAGTTATAAATTATAGAGGAAAACTTTGTTCCTATCAGGGGTATCACTGTTGCCAGTGTCAACCAGGTGTGAGTATACACAAAGTCACTGGAACTCACCCAGCATGAGACAAAACAAATGAAATCAGAACTGAGACTGCAAGTGATCAATTAAGGTATAGATAATAACTGTGGCCAGTTTATTGTGGCTTCTGAGTTCGGTCATTCAAATTTAGGTTTCTGTTCTTCAACAGTAGACAAGAGACTGAAAAGCTGATACTGGTTTCTGAAAATCCTTTCATACTGTCAAAAGTATCAATTACATAAAATAAAGAGCACAATAACACTTGTCAGATGTCTGCAGTTCCATGTGTTTGAGAAACAAACCTGGTTTCCCAGAGTTTTGCTTTCCCCTTCCTTGTAAGGATGCTTTGATAATGACTTTCATCACATTTCCTCATTCTGTAGGCACTTATGTCAAGCAATTAGTTAGGTCACTGTGCAATGTAAAAATAATGAAAAAATCCACTTCTGATAGTCTTCACCAATTGTTAAAAAAAGAAGAGGAACCAAGAAATATTTCCCTCTGCATAAAAACAAGAAAAAAATATTAAAACCCCACCAACCAACCAACCAACCAACCACCCAATCCACCAACCAACCAAAAAACCCCTCACAAAAAAAAACCCAGAAACGACAGAAAAAATGCCAACAGAACACTACTACTCAATTTATGAGGCAGATTAAAAATTGTGTAATATTATTTCACTTGTGTCTGAAGAGCTTTCTATTTCCACTTATGACATCCTCAGTACAGCATGTTATTGTTATTTCTTCTTTGGGAGCCTGAATATGTTGTGGCTAAAGACAAGTAAGGTATTCAGCAAAAAACAAGTAGGTGCTATAATTTAGGTTGGCTTTGTGATACAACTCCTACTCTAAGTATTTAACATGGTGCATATATTTTTAGGACACAAAATCTATCTTTGTCTCCATTTTATATTTCTTTTATTGTAAGGGTTAAAGATTTATTCTAAAAGCGATTGTTTGTTTTAGGCTATTTCTCCCACAGAGCTCAGCTTAATTTGTTATTTGTGAGGCATGGAACTATTCAACCTTTACAGTACCATTAAATCAGGTGTGCATGTAGACTGTGAGGAGTAGCAAGCAACAAAAGGTCTTTTGTGTGCTACTAAAGCATCATTGTGAGTTTAACACCCCACAATCTGTTTTCATGTTGATATTGAAAATTTTTTGTAGGAGAAAAAGGAGAAAAGTTGGCTAGCATTTCCCTCCCTGCACCCCCAACACAGTTGAACTTCAGGGTTTTGATTACACAGAAAGACCTGTGCTGCTTGTGAATGAGATAGTCTACAGATACGATCAAGTTCAACACTAAGATACCATCTTGGATACCAGAAGGATTCCAGCCCTATTACCACTGTGCTGTGCCCAAGATACCAAGTCTTTTTGAAATATCTTATGCACCTCTTCTATTTTAATTACCACATCAGCAGTTAGCTAAGACATCTCCAATAGCTTCAGCACATAATTTATAAATCTTCCAGTACATTTTGGCTAACAGATTTCAGGTTCTTTAAATAAGAAAGAAATCAATTTGTTTGACATAGCTTATGATAAAGTTGAGGTTTACTTCTGATATCTTTGGACCTCATATCATCATTCACATGTGAGGAAAGTGCCTGCTGCCATTCTGGCATATTGATGTATAATTTCACCAAGTATGCAAATCTGCAGATGACCCCAAGCTCAGTGATGCTGTTGTCAAACCTGATTGATGGCATGCCATCCAGAGTGACGTTGACAAGACCAAGACATGAGTCCATGACAATCTCATGGAGTTTTAGAAGTCCAGATGCTGGAGCAGCACCTGGGTCAGGGAAACCCTGGTGTCAACACAGGCTGGGTGATGAACAGATCAAGAGCAGGACTGAGAAGGACTTGGGGTTTCTGGTGGGTGAGAGGCTGGACATGAGCCACCCATGGGCACTCACAGCCCAGAGAGCCAAGTGTGTCCTGGGCTGCATCCAAAACAGAGTGGGCAGCAGTTCCAGGGAGGGTATTCTGCCCCTCTGCTCTGCTCTGGTGAGACCCACCTGCAGTGCTGCCTCCAGCCCTGGGGTCTAGAGAAGGCCACCAAGTTGATTAGAGTGATAGAGAGCCCCCCTTATGAGAAAAGGCTGAGATAATTGGAATTGCTCAGCCTGGAAAGGAGAGGCTTTTAGGTGACCCAGTTGTGGCCTTCCTACCTGAAGGGAGTCCGCAGAAAAATGGAGAGGGACTTTTTGCAAGGGCATGTAGTGACAGGACAAGGAAGAATGGTTTCACACAGAAAGTGAGTAGGTTTAGATTAGATATTAGAAAAACCTTCTATACTATGAGAGTGGTGGGGTGCTGGAACTGGTTCCCCAGAGAAGCTGCAGCTGCCTCATCCCTGGAAGCACTTAAATCAAGGCTGGGTACAGCTCTGAGCAACAAGATCTAGTGACAAGGTGTACCTGTTCACAGTGAGGGTGTTGAAACTACATCTTTCAGTCCCCTCCAATCGAGGCCATTCTATGATTTTATATTTCTATGGCTGACACTGTAAGACACACAGCATGGGGGGAGCCAGTGACAAGGCCCTCTCCTGAATGTTATTGAGTTATATTGTCCCTTCTGACTTTACCAACATTATTCTACCTTTATGCTGTTGATGCCGAAGGGGTTCTTGATTTCTGATTTTTCACATTTTGTAGATTTTAGAAACACAGTAGCTGTAGCAAATGTAGATTTAATGTGCTAATATTCTGGTAGCCTAAGTTCATTGTTTATGTATCTTAACCCATA
>JAOXXN010000364.1:50215730-50226046 GCA_026770055.1 Myrmophylax atrothorax
AGTTTCTTCCTTGACACCTGCAGTATTAGAGAAGAAAGTATGCATGGTCTCCTCTTTTGCTTATTGTTTTGTAAAAACCTGCCACAGATAAGCTTCAATAATGTTTGGATAACTATGAGTGAATTAGAAAACCTCTCTAGTGGAGGTAATCCAGGAAATTTAATCACTGACTGAAGGTATCAGGCAAAGTTGTTTTCCCATCTGCATCTTTGACTTTAGAGTCCTGCTCTCCAGATGCATGATATCATCACTAGACTGTACTATCCCTACTCTAGATGAGCGTTGTGCAGATAAATAGTGAAGACGGTTGTCTACATGTGGGAGATAGTGGTCTATCTATGTGTAACTTGCGTATATAAAATAGCTTAATTTTTAGAGCACCTTAATTTTAAAATAACTTTTTGGTATGAAACCTCTTTAGCTATAAAGGGTTATTAAAAGTGTATTATTTTGTGTTTTAGGAATATGTATCTCTGCATAACTTGTGTAACTACCACAACTTGTATTAATGTGGGTTCATATCATGCTTCCATGTACCTTCTGTACATTTTCACACATACAAACACAGTAAAATGCCCCAAGTATCCAGTTCTTCATCTCTGTCTATGTTTCAGCTGACTTTGATGCTGATGAGCATAAACTCTCCAATAGTGTGGATCAAACTATTAACAAGTTTTATTGAAATTTCCAGAAAGAAATTTCCTTCCTTCTTGGGGATCTAATATTTAGAATACAGCACTTTCTTCATGGAAGTGAGGGACTAAAGCTATACAGCTGGCCTTGTGCCTGAAAGATATTACCAGAGGTTTGCCAAGATGTTTACCATCTTATAATAATAATTTTAATTGCAGAGTATGTTTCCATGTGTTTCAATCAATAGAGCAAGAGGTATTGTGTTTGACTTGTGCCAAGTCCAAAGAAAATTAGATTGCATCGTTTCATTGCTGCATGTCCATAATTCTTAGCCTTAGTTGCTCTTTTCCTTCAGTTCTTAAGCTCTGATGCAGTTATGCTACTCTTCATGCTGAAAACTACATTTCTTTGCAGAAGCCACCACTGATGTCTGTTGTGATTTTGTTACTGAAATATTTTACTTTTGGGATGTAAAAATGTCAGTAAAATAAAGATGGATACAAGCTTCTCCACAGGCATTGTCAACACAGAAAAGAGAAGAAATTCACTATTCTTACAAATAACTGTGCTTCTGTACTTGTGTGTTATGGAAAAGTGTAAGATTGCTTCAGATTTCTTAATCTCTGCTAGAAATGAGAATTCCTATGTGAATGAAAGGGCATCACACTGGATGTCCACAAAAGAGACTTTCTTGAAGAAGAACAATAGGGGAACAACTGCAGTGGTGCAGTCAAGGAAAACCTTGACATATCTTTCAAAAAAGGAGTTTCTCCAGGAGGCAATGTCATGCCAACTTACTCATTTCACTGTAAAAGAGGATATAATTGTGTCTTATCTCCAAACTACTTGCTTGTGATGTGTTTATTACCTATGTATGACCTATGCCTCTTGGTTTACATGCTGAATACATACCATTGTACTTACAAAATATTCACAATACTATTTAGAAATCACAAATTTCTGTTTTGATGATGTTATTCAAGGAAAGTTTATCGATCAGTTTTAGAATCACAAAAAGAAAATGCTCAGTGCTGAACTGGAAGCATTTCTATTGTGATGTTATCTGTTTTCATCATTCTCCTTTATGCTGTCTACAAATCACATCAGCCTCCTCAATGGCCAGAAGTTGTATCATAGAATGCAATACTTTTCATGGTGTATATGTCATTGAGACACAAGTTTGGTTAGACAACTCTGACTAGTGGTTTTATTCCGATCAGAGCTCTGTTGACCAAAATCTGGCTTGCCGTTTGGGGAGAAGTAGCTGGAAAAGATCAAAGAATAAAAATTTATGTCATACTGAGGAGTGGATGAGCTACTACTTATACACTGGGCCAGTCAATTCTGTTCTTCAGGTGATCATGTTTTATTCTGAATGCACAGCAGATTAATGCTTATTACCTGACAGTCCCCATGGAAGGTTCCATCCAGCTGAAGCAGTGCGTCAGGGCAGAGATTTTTCCATCATGAGAAACACAACTATTCCCTTATTTTTTCACACTTTTTTAGGAAATTCACGAAAGATACAAGATTGTGTCCAGTAGATATTTGGAAGGGGTTTTTTTCTGAATTTGAAATTTTTTTTTGTGGGAGGGCATAACACTAAGGATGAGCAGGTATCTTTTAGGATTCTTTAAGAACCTAATTACCATTCCTTATGAATCTGGAGATGTGTTTATAAAGTAATTCTGTTTCCTGGAAATTGGTTGTTGAGTGTATTTGCACAAAAATAGGATTCTTGTGAGAATGTTCATTTTTATTGTTTCAATTCTAACTACAAAGATAAGTACAGAAAATCCCATCTATTTAAATCATCTGCTTCTTTTTGAAATAATTTGCTGTAATATTCTCTAAATGAGCCTTTTAAAGCAGGTGGTGTGCATACTCTTGGGTACTAGTGTCTTTCAGTTCTCAGGAAATTTATTCATAAATGTATTCACGTACTTTTTGTCAGTGAAACAGGAATAAACCTGCAGGCACTCAATGGGTCCTGATTTAGATGAAGAGAATGAGCAGTGGTACTTAATATACCATACTCTTTGATACAACATGCTCTTTGCATGGCCATCTTCTATCACCACCACAAGGATGAGAGGGCAAAGGAAACATCAGTGCTATGCAGGTGGAGTTACAACATTTGTACTTGTGATGTGGTAGGTGGAATTTGATCTTGCCCCTCCTCTGCTCCCTGTATCTAATTCAAAGCATTTAGATAATTTTATGCCTTCCATTTTTCACATATTGCTTCCAGTAATTACACTAAAATGGCAACTAGGAGGGAGAAGAAAAAAACCCAACCTTCTATGTGCCTGTACTTAAACACCTCAGATTGTACCCACTGATCCTAAAATAAGCTTCCTAGTTATGACATCTGGCTTTCAACCAAAGTGGGTGTTTTTCCTTTGCCTGAAATAAATAAAGATTAATTTAGTTGACCAAAGTCCTTTGGAGCCCTTGTCTGGAAAAACATCAAATGCGTTTGGGTTCTTTTTTTGAAAGCCAACAGCTTTCAAAAGACAGGAGACTTTTGAGGACCAGAAGGCACACCAGCAAATGATATGGCTGTTGTGGGGAGTAGTCTCTCTAGTACCATTGGGTTTTATAACTCCCAGGAGGGTCTTGAACTGTAGGCCACTCAGTTTTATGAAACTTGCAGGTTTGCTTTCTTCCTCAGTTTTTAGGATGTCTTATATCTCAGTGGAGGAACAATGTTTCATGGATTATTTGACTAAAAGAGAAGAAGTTGAGTTTTTTCTTTTTTTTCTTTTATTTTTTCTTTTTTTTATTCTATGTCAATTGACAATTGACAGGACTCGAAAACCTTCATTATAACTTTTTCATAATGTTGACAAGCACAGTCTATCCTGTTCCTCTCCCCTTTCAGTATTTATAGTTTGTCTGAAAAAGTCATGGCCTGCACTCGTAGATTCCCTTGTGCTGGAAACAGGAAACAGGTGACCAGCTGCAGTGTGAGTAGTGACACCACTTCCAGGAAGTTTCTTGTAGCCGGAATTTAGGTCTCTTTCAGACTGAAAAGGGACAAGGTATGGAACAGCCACCTGCCATTGCCATATTGAGGTCAATAGTCCCAATTTCAAAGAGAATGAGAAAGGTCATGAATGAATGAATGAATGAATGAATGAATGAATGAATGAATGAATGAATGAATGAATGAAGCTGTTTGTTAACTGTTTTGTTCTCTTGTTGCTGGGGCTAACTAGATGTCACTCAAAACCTTATCTTGGAAATAAGAAATATGGTTGGATTTGCATGTGTTTATTTTAGTAATGCCTCATGTATACTTTCTAAACATAACTAAAAGTGGGGTCAGAAGTTGTCTTTGTTCTCTTGTGTTTCCCATTATTATCAATGAAAGCAGTCATTGAGATTCTATCCCCTTTACTGTAAACATAAGTAACATTTGACAAAATTGTAAGTAAATCCTTTAGTTCTGGAAGCTGATGGAATAGGACAAAAATTAGTAGTTTATGTGAAAAATCTCATTAAGCAGATTCATGGAAATAAAAGCCGTTGGCATCAGAGCCAAGATATATGTTCATCTCTTTGTCATCACAGCCGTTCGGCCCAGTCCATCCATGATGCTTGTGTGAGCCATGTTCTCTTTTGTGGGATCTGTGCTAGTCTACCTAGACAACACAAAGGTCAGTGGCATCTGAGGGAAAAATACTCTGCTTTTTTTCATGTCATCAGAAAGTTAATAGAGATCAGCTGAAACAGCAAAATTTTCTGAACCAATTTTTTTCCCCTGATAAGTAGTAGTGTCCCCTAGAACTACAAGGACAAACCTGGGAAGACTCAGAGAGGTCATTTAGGACTGATAAAAACCATTAACTGAAGTGCAAGAGGCATTGCTTATAACTCAATTGTATATCACAAAGTAAGCAAACACACAATCCTTAAAGATGCAATTGCAAGACATTGGCTCCTCTTCTCAGAACACTTCAGTTTCTAATTTTAACAGCAGGGAATGTCCTCAAGGTATGAAGGGGAGATAATCAAGTGAAGTGGGCAATTTGTAAAGGCCAGAAGAAGCACTTGCTAATTCCCCTACATTAAATGTGGAGGAGATTTTATAGCTGTGTGGCTCATTTAGCTTTATGGAAATACAAATATTACTGCTTTTTCTTTTGGGCCAGAAACTAGTAATTTTGATTAATAAGGATGCCTAATCACTGCATTTTCTGTGCTGGGTTCTAATAGTTTTAATATCACTGAATGCTACAGAATTACCTCTTAAAAAAAATTACATTGTATCATAAAGAGGGATTTCATCTCTCTCCTGCATAATCAATACTATGAATACCTATTGATTTTGGTTTTCTATGATCTGCCAGTTATGATCAATATTTTATCAAGGAATAGTTGTGTCCCCTGTAATCATTTGTATAGGTATGTATCTGACTAGCTCAGTAATCAGAACCTTCAATTTTTCATGAAGTAGAAATCAGTAATAAAGGTAAATGGATGTTAATTCTCATGATAAGAATTTAATAATTCTTTTTTTGATAACAAATAGACATTGTATTCAGATATGCACATTGAATGGTACCACATAATGGTATCTGTGAAAGGGAGGACTCCGTGTTTCTCACGGCTCTTACTCTAAAACACAAACAACATGGCTTGGTACAACTGAAAATATTACCTCCCCCTGTTCTCTCCATCTGCAGAGTCAGACATCTGAGATGTTTGTGCAGATCCTGAAGCACTGCAGTTACCAGGATAGTACCACTTTTTAACATAATATGGTGCCTCATCCTGGAGGAATGAGGTGCAACTTTCTCCAGTTCCTCAGTGGAGTCACTAGTGGCTCAGCAATCACCATATGGAAGCTGAGACAGGTGATTATGGCAGTAACCTGAGCACCCATCTGAACCTGTATCAGCTCTACTTCATGCTGATAGCTAAAATCTGACGAAAGGGTAAGGATTGTTTTTAGCTCTTTAGCAGCAGCTCAGAAATCCTGTTATCTTTAGGTATGAGAAAATAATCAGAACAGTGATAGACTGAAGTTCTTTCACAGTATCTCTGACTATCACTTTTATTATCTCTTTGTCTAGATTGGGATGCCCTTTGGGTTCCGCTATCTGCTGCTTCTTAATGATAATCCTTGTTTAAATTAGGCAGCTCCCTTATAGTTAGGGCCGTATCCTGGATTTGCCCTTTGTTTTGTGTAAGCCTAGAAGAGATAATCTCTTGGATATTAACGTCTCATTTGGGTCTGTCAGGGAAACCATTTAACTAGCTATTATGCATAGAACTCATTAGGGAATTAGCTATTTATGTGTTAGTGAACTGACTTTGTTACCTTTTAAAATCTAAAAACCCACTAATATGGGGTGTGATCTGTTCCTGAAAATAAATTTCTGACAATACTGCCAAAAGAAAAATATGAAAATGCTACTCATACGTTTTTAGGAATTCACATTTTATCATATTTGTTATTTTTGTACTTCATAAGCTAATTCCTGCACTCCATTCAAATGAGTACACGAGATGAGGAAATATGTCAATAACTTAGCATCCTTAATTAAGGAGTATTAGGCTGAGTTTATTGTATTTTGCCACATGATTTGAGTTAGAAATTTATCAGCCACAGCAAAGTGATTGGCCAGTTATAAGAGTAGTTTAAAATATGCCTACAAAAGAGCTTCAGAATGAATCCTCATTTCGTGAGTATGGTTATTTTCACTCGAAAATGACCAATACAACATACAGTGTAATTAAGGGAATGGTCATTAGACATTTACAATGCACTCTGAAAAATGCATTACTAAAGATTTTTAAAGGCTCTGTGTCTTTTTCCAGGCACATTTCACAGGACCATTTCTACATGTTCATGGTGCAAAGAAGGGGAATGGTCCAGTAGACAGCGTTTATGATTCCATTAGGTCTATTATTTTTCCCCACTTTGCATAGTTTTAATGGTTTGACAAAAAGGAAGAATTCATATGAACCTGTATTTTCTGACAAAATCTAATTTTTTATTATTGTTTGCAATAATGATCATTTAGCCAGGACTCTATCAGGATAAAAGGCTCATTAAAAGCTTCAGGTATAAAAACCTCTCCTGTGTGAGACTGAGTCTTGCCGAGAAAAACCTGGTACAGCTCCTAATAGCTCTGCTGTGCTGTCAGACATTTCTCTTATACTCAATGTGTTTCACGGCCTCTTGCAGCCCGCAGGGACCTCAATTTGTGTTCCTTCTCTGAAGCTGTGATTGTCACACTTGCAGCAAGTGCAGACACAGAGTATGGTACTGTGGTAATTGGTTAAGTCAGCCTACAGTCTATATTCTCTTGTCAGCAGACACTACCAGCCTAGCATTTAAGCAGCAGCACAGAGATATATATTAATCTTTTATTTGCTTATTTATCATGGTTTTCTCAATTACCATGTGCAGTAGGCCCCAGCAGCTGTGACTGGAGTTGGCTTTCATAGTAATTTCCTGCACTAGAAAAATATGATTATGAAATTTTTGGGGGTTTCGCTTCATACTGTTGCAAATACTTAAGTATTTCTAGTAGCAGTGAGCCTTGCATCCAAATACATTTATGTTCTAGGATGGGAAAATTGTAAGAATTTCGAGATAATATCTCCATGACAGTTTTCGAAGTTGAAAATAATCTTCCTTCCATATTTTTTGCTCTTTCACTATAGTGTTTCTCTCAGTGCTGTGTGACAAATGTCTACCTTGGTTTAATTCACCTTGCAGCCACTGGTCATGTCCTCTTCAACCCTGGGAACTTATCACATACAAAGCTAAAAGAGATGCATAACAAGATATGGGTAAAAGAGCAGAAAGATTAATTCAGTTACTAGAATCTCTGTCTGACCACAGGAGGGCAGGATTTAGGAGGAAACTGTGGTGTCTTAAGATCAGAGAAGATGAAATGAGAAATATTCTGATGCTTCACTGTGATTGAAATATTATTTTGACTGAAATATTGGAAAATATCCCAATACACACATTTTCAAATATCCACAACATGTCTGCCTGGCCTCATCAGGACACATCAAACTGCATTTGAAGTTCAACACCCCAACATTAGAGAATGCTCAGGAGCAGAGTAATGCTGTATTTGAGAGCATGTTACACAGATCTTTGTAGTTATCAGGATTATGTGTATGTACCAAGACCAATGCTCTCATTCCTACCTTTTCAAGGTCAAGGAAATAATGCAAGAACTCTTGTCTTGTAGATGTAAATCTCCAAATGGGTTAATAAGAGATGATGTATTTTTACTCCTTTTCAGATTAAGCAGATAACACTGGTATCTCCAATATGAGAAGCAAGATCAGTCAGTTCCCCCCTCAAAGAGTAGTGACCTGACTGCATGAGTGCTCCTTCTCTCTTCCCCTTTCCAGTAGTGTTGAAAAAACTATTTTAGCCACTGGCTTAAGGTCATCCATGTGTTGAAGCACTGGCTTGGAGCTGTCAAACCAGGCCTCTTACCTGCCACATGCTATGTGAGAGCAGTGCCTCTGTGTCTCTCCTGCCAGGAAAGAGAGACACAGCAGCTGCCATTCCTCAGACCTGGTGGTATGTGAGTGCTCCTTCTTACTTTCAGTCTCTGTGAAGAGATGAACAACTCAGCTTAAAGTCATAGTGTTTTGGTCTGAGATAAAGGGAAGAATTCTATCCTGTTTGCTGCTAAGGGATGGTGATTAACAGCAACAAAGCTGTGTGCTCCAGTATAGCACAAAATACTGCTCATTTGAAGTTAATATGCACTGAAAGGGAGAGAAGCAGAAGCACTGACAGGTGGAGTCAGCAGAGAGGCAGTTTGAGAAACTACTGCCCCTCAGCTGCAGCTACAGTCCTCTGCTGCTGGTGCCTGGCTGCAGCAGCATGAACTGATTTTAGTAGATGCTTGCACCTCGAGTGTGAGAGTGAATTTGGTGTGCTCACAGGCAAACTCTGGATAAACCAGAGATTGTGACCTCAGCTGTCTTCTTGTCAGGCATAGCTCCAGATTATTCACACTACAGCCTTCTAGAGTGTGCAGTGCTACTCATGACTGAACTTTCTTCTAATTCAAGCATGTGCTTGCTTGGTGTTGGAACTTCAACTCCCAACCCTCTTTTATAGGAGAACAGCAAAATGGGGACAGAAAATAATAAGTGACAAAATTGGAAGGGTCTGGATTGAAACTTATCCTCTGAAAGACCACCTGTGCTATGAAGAACACTCTTAGGAGGAAGGCAGATCTTATTAATGACCAGAAATTACTTTCTATAGCTGAGAGACCAAAAATAAACATTACAGTTTTTTGACTCATTCTTTTTGATGCTTTAGCACTGAATAAGGAGTCAGTCATGAGTTATCTTCTGCCAGCTTGTAAAATCTAAACAAAAAACCCATTTCAAACCCAAGTAATAGCCTATGGACTATCTGCCAGTCTCCTGCCTCTGAACATATATATATATATGAACTTAAGACACAAATTAGAAGTTAAACATTTTGAGTTTTCTTACAGTAAACTAAAGAAGTAGTAAAAAGCTTGAACAAAAAAGACAACTTTAAAATGAGAGTGGTCATATTATTACTGAAAATGCATAAGGGGTACTACAGATCCCAGCAGTATTGTGATATGCAGATTTTTGTAATCTGTGTACTACTTTGAATGCTTCAAAACCATAGTCTAATGAAAAATAATCAGCTGGCATACACTGCCAAACTTCACAGTGTGATTAATCTGAAGGTTTTCAGTCATTGCAGCAAACTAATACATGGTATGTAAATGACTGGGAAACTCAGCAAAGAATCTTGCTGAGAACACTTAGTCTTCAGTAGCTTTGCCGAAAACTAAAGAGATTTTAAAACCAGTAGCTATTTCAGAGCTGGACAAGTAACTCTCCAAACAGAACACAAAAAGTATGAAACGGGAAGGAAAAAAAAAAGGTAAAAACAACTCTGGCAAGGTAACTGTGCAAACACAAGGCAAAAGAGACAAATAGAATAACAGAATCAGAGAATCATTTCAGTTGAAAAAGACCCTTAAGATCAAGTCCAACTCTGAACCTAACACTGCCAAGTCCACTGTTAAGCTACGACCCTAAGTAAACACCACATCAACACCTCCCAGACTGGTGACTCAACCATTTCCCTGGGCAGACTGTTCCAAAGCTTGGCAATCTCCCTTCAGTGAAGAAATTTTTTATCATACTCAATCTAAACATCTGTTACAGGGCAGATTCAAAAGGATTCCGGGCTGAAACCAGACAGTTTAAAATTCAAGCAAACATAATTATTGTAGAGAAATAACAAACAAAGACAAAACAGAGAAGGAAAGAAACAAATCTCAAGACAACTCCTACTCACTCATGTATTACTTGTCATTACTGTACATACCCACCCCAAAGTGCTGCTGCATCCTTGGGCTTTGGTAGGCTCAACACATTTAGCAGGTGTCCCCACAGGAGGCAACATTGTCCTTGGTGACATCTGTTATGGGTTCACCTAGGTGGGCATAAATTTAGGTTTTAAAGTTCAGACGAGGCCTAGAATTGTCAGGTGACTTGAGCTGGGCTGGGCCAGCTGACAGCTGTCTTCTAACCAATAATATTGTATTCCATACCATATGACATCACCTCAAAAGGGGTAAAATCCAGTGTGTGGGTGTGGCTTAGGCAGTTGCTTCCCAGCTGTGGTCCCAGCA
>JAOXXN010000364.1:50229827-50247367 GCA_026770055.1 Myrmophylax atrothorax
AGACATGATAACATTGCAGTGTTAACTGGGGAAATACAAATACAACATTCAACTTGTGACATTTCGATGTAAGGGGTAAACCGAGTGGAATTCTTATAAAGTCCGTCCATTGTGGTAGGATCTTGCGATTCAGGCTCCCCAATGTCAGCGTCCTCATCAACCCAGCATTTATAATACCGTTGCCACTTTAAGAAATCTGGGTCTGCCCCGACAGCTTCCTTCCAATGTCAAAGTATCATTAGCCTTCATATGTATTGACCAAATGTTAACTCAGTTTTTAAAGCTTTATTTGAGAGAATTATATTTAGTTTAGTCAGAATGAACCATTTATCAGTATATGAGAGAGAATAGAGAGAAGACATCAATCAAAAAGGTTATAAATTCCTACCATCTCTAAATAAGTAGTGTGAAAAGAAAGCATTTACGGACTGACATAACCTTGAATTAATGGAATCTCTCCTTGAAGATTTTATCTGGAAATATGCTGTGTCCACTTCTGGTCTCAATGACAAGAGGCTCTCCAAGCTAGATGTGGAGTTTTAGCACATGCACATCCCCAAAGAAATTGTCTGAAACACATCTAATTTAGTATCTCAAGAAAAAACCCCCCACATAGAATCTTACTGGCAATTTCATGACAAATTTCACATTGACGTAGTTATGTTTTGCCACTCTCTAATTTCACGTTTTGCTGTATACAAAAATCAGACACATTTTAAAACATGATCGTGTTTTCCTGTTACCAATGCATGAAGTGAAGAAATAATATGTGATCTCCCAAATACCCAAGTTTTGAGGCAGACTGAGTAATCTTTAGTAGTAAAGTACACTGCACTGAGCCATTTCAGGTAAATACTGTATCTTGTTAGGTATCTGATTGTTGTAGAATTATAGAGAAGTTTGGGCTGAAGAGACCTTTCAAGTTCATCAAGTAAAATCCCCTGCCATGAGCAAAGACATCTTCAACTAGATCAAATTTCTCAGTCCTGTCCAATCTGACCTTTAAAGTTTCCAGTGATTTCACAGATAATTTCACAGTTAATTTTCACTGAATATTCTGAGTTGGAAGGGACCCACAAGGATTGAGTCCATCTCTTAAGTGAATGGGAATTCAACCCACAACCTTGGTGTTTTTAGCATCATGCTTTCCTGCCTTCTCTCTGGGCAACCTGTGCCACTGTTTCATCACCCTCACAGTTAAAAAAAGTCTTTCTTGTATCTAATCTGAAGCTACCTACTTTTAGGTTAAAACCATTACTCCTTGTCCTATCACAACAGCTTCTGCTAAAGAGTTTGTTCCCATCTCTCTTGTAAGCCCTCTTCATGTACTAAAAGGTCCTGTCCACTACGGAATGTGCAGAGCAATACTGTACAGTACTCCTCACTTTCAACTCACAGGTACAGGTTCTTCTAACTACTGGAGAGAAGGAATGGCCCACTTTATAATCCTACCCTGCTTCTGTGTTTTATTGCCAGCTGAATGCTAGAGGAGTTTTGATAGGAATACTAACAGTCATTTTTACAAGAAGCTTATGAATCTTCTTCTTCCCACTGAAACCACATTGAATAGTGATAAAAGCAGGTATAATCCAGCCATCAATTTCCACATTCACTCTCTCCATCTCTCTAGGAAAGACTACACATTTCTGTTGGTATATACCTTTGATGTTATGATTTCATTTTTCATCACCCTTAGTAGCTTTGACTAATTCAGTTAAGGTCCACTGTCCCGGGAAAAAGATATACTGTTATATAAAATATTATGGTTTCTCCCTGAACAAAGCTAATAAATCCACATTGATGTTCGGTGGAATTCTAGATCTTTAAACAGGCTAATTCCAAATTCACCCCAAAGATCCATTTTCAGATGAAGAGTTCAGGTCTGAAATTAAATTAGAACCACAGTGAAATTCCAGGAATAACATATTCAGCTGAAGTCAGCAAATGCTTTTCACTTCTCAGAGGTGTTCACAAGTTTCCTTGTGGGTTTCTGGCTTCACCTTTATTGTCCACTGACTTCCTTTCTGATAGTGTATAAAAAAATGTCAGAAACTGAACAGCCAATGGAAACAGAATTTATAGACAAATCTTGTAAACTCTACATTGGCATTTTATGCCTTAATCTCAAGGAAGATTGCTTGGCACTTTCACCAGTAGTATATTGAATTTAGCACAGTGAATTATAAAAAGTCATCCTATTGTTCCAATTTCTTGCAGCTAAACATGGCCATAGAAGGGGGAAGAGAACCTACAGTAAAAATAATTTTCTCCTTCTTCATACGTATCACTCCACCTTATCCGACTGCACCAAATTCTGCTCATTACCAAACATATCAGATTTCTCAGTTCTGCAGTTTGTGATTTATTCTTCTCCTTAGGATACTCCTATCTTAGGATACTTCAGAGTTGTCCACTTTAGCACTCATAGGATTATAGCTTTTTGCTGTTGGCTTTGGCAAAAGTTGTTTGCACAGAGATGGAATTTTTTATACTGCTATAGGAAAAGAGCTTTGCTCTGTGAACAGAGAGTGGTCTAATTCGTGGTGATGTTTAACTTCCCTGGAAGCTTGTTGTGCAGTTGTGGCCTTAAGAAAAACCTTCACAGACAAGTTTTGCTACTCTAGCAGAAGTTTCCATTGTGCCTGAGAAGTCCTTTCAGTCCTCCACACATGGCATAAGAACTCATCATCATGTTCCAAAGACTTTGTTTCAGAAAATAATTTGGGAGCTATTGTGATATTTGCACAAGACAATCTTTCATGAAGTAGATGCTGTTGCTACTGATCCTGACTTTCTTCTCAGAGAAGCACACTGTAAATATAAAATATGAATAGGTGTTGTGGAGAAATAATGGATCCCATCTGGAGGTATCAAACTCCTGTTACACAAATTTTATCCCTGTTCCTAAGCCAAAAAGGTTAGTCAGTAACTTCTTTTTAATCCTCTTTACAATCCTGGGCAGATGACCTTTTAGTTTCCACCAATCCTCCATGAATTTTTATGTATTTTCTTCTTTAAATTCTCTTAAAGAATGAGTCTTTGATTCAAATTCTTTTTTCCTTCTTCAGATCTCAGTAGACAATATAATCAGACCTCTAGATGCACCAAATATGCTTACATATTTAGAAATCTTGTGAAAAAAATATAAATAAACAGCCATTCTCTATATTCTAAAGAAGAAAGTGAAAAAAAAAAGCTCAGAAAATCAAAACATCCTTAATGTCCAATTTTAATCAAGGTACAAAATTGAATGAAATGGAATTGGAAAACATTAGTGGCTTACTTTAGACGTTAACCCATAAATTCATCTTGAATGTACAAATCAAAAATTTACTTCAGCACTGAAAGTCATTACCATACAGACAGTGTTTGATTTCATCCAGGTGGTGTGCAGAATCAACAATAGGATAGTAACTATGGTGTAAAGTTGTGCCATAATCTATGTTTCCTCAGGGCACAAACTCCCGAACAGGGTAGCACTGGTTGAAAAGAATACATTGCCTGACTGGCTGAATCCAGTGCTTTTTATGGGCAGGTTCTGGAGTCTAACTTTCAAGATAAACCTGTTCTTGTTTATAAGAAATCTCTTAAATTGAGTACTGCTCTTACTGGGTGAATGCCAGGAAAGTAAATGAAACCAATAAATATAGCCAAGGTAGAACACATCCAGGCTTCCAAACATTAAAGATGACATACAATTCATACACAATCTGTCTACTGTAATAACTTCTAATTAGGTACTGTATCTTTTTTCAGTGTTAGGTTTCATGAATTTCTGTATGGTATCAAAGCTGGGAAAATTCCAGTATCCTCTGCCAAATTTCTTCGGGATGAGCCTACTGTATTAAATTAACAAGCTTTCATAAGAACAGAGTAAAATTACATTTTTTTCCCAATATATTTTTAAAGTCTGGCTGCATCAGTAGCTTTCATATCTAATGCTAATGCGAGATGATGAATAATTGCTAAAACATCTGCCAATTGAAGTCAGCTTGGCAGATTGATTGGTAAAATTAGCATTAGTATAGCGGTATGAAGTAATACTAGTACAACCTAAAGGATTTCCTGTCAGGAATGCATGATACTGTTGGTCTCTTCCAGAGTTACACCTAAAAGATAGCTGGAGAAATGTTTCCATTGTCCTCTGCTCCCACTTCTGCAAATCCAAATTCTGACAAATTCTATTTGAAATTTATATTCTCGTTTGCAGAGTTTGCACTTTCACACCTGCTTAATTGAAACTATTAGAGAAATGGTCCATTAGACAACAGTTGCAGCACAAATATTAACAGTGGGAATATCTTGTTCTGCCAAGGCAGACATGTGGATTCACTATTCAGTGGGAGAAAACATATTTGTCTCCATGCCTTTATCTGTGTGACATATTCAGAAAACAACCAGTGAAAAGGCTTAAATAGTGTTTCAGCTTACTGTTTACAAGTGGTGTTTCTGTGGAGAGTTCAGTGGTCTTCAATTTTATTTATTATTTTATTACAGCATGATAATTTGCATTTTATGAAAATTGTTTTCTTTCAAGTATTTCAAAATCAGATATTTTAGGAAATAAGACCCATTTTGTGGAACTTCCTATTCACACTTGGGTCTTCCCCCAAGACCTTTTGCTTGCCTGCTGAATTCCTTGAGTGAAATGTTTATATGTAGCTTTACTGTTGTTGCATATTCTCATTTTATTTCTGGGTCTGGGTGTTACTCAGTAAGCAGTCAGTGCCAACAAGTACAAAAGATGGCAATCTTTTCCAGTGTCACCACTCAGGATTCAGTGACACAAGCTTCAGTGGAATGTAACAGCCAAGTTCCACTTGGACTCTTGAAATAGTTTTCCAGGAAAACTGACTGCCAGCATTGCATAGATAGTCCTTAAACTCAGTCAGTTCTGCTGAAGAAGTTTGTGTGCATTTGCACCTAAACTTTTAAAATTAGATATTGCAGTTCTGGGATTGCTGATGCTTTTCATACAAATATTTCAGGCTTTAAGCACAAACAAGCTGTAGTTGAACTGTTGAACTATCTCTCTGAACTCCTGGGAGACTTTCCAGCTCTAGGGGTTGAGAGGTCAGCGTAGTTTGAGGTGTGATATATTTTCAGTTAAGATGAGACAAATATAATAAGTAGCTGAATGCTAATCCAGGCCATCATCATTAATTAGGACATCAAGACTGAAATGAAGTCTTCACTCTGGAAATAAGCACTCATGTTCAAAGTAGAATTACCTTATTTAAATAATTAAAAGGAAGATCAATTTTAATCAAAGTTGATATTGAGTATTGCATATGAAAATTACTACTTTTGCACTTCAAATTTTCATGTTACCATGGAAATGAGCAATTCCAGTCCTCTGAGATGTGTGGCATCTGTCTGGCAATATTTCTTCAGAATGGAAACTATGAATTAATAGCTGCTTATATCTGACTGCATATCTAACGCCCTCCATGCAGATGAGAAGTCAGATATCTGTCTTTCTGTTTTCCCAGATATAGTATAAAATAAGTTTAAAATAGCTTCTGATTTCAAATATTTTTATTTTTTTTCTGAGTTACTGAGGCTAATAATTTACATCTTTTTAGAAATTAAAGAATGAAAACCTGGGCAAATTCTTTGCTTCAGAGAGGGTAGTTATTAGCTGGGACAAATTGTAATAGTGTGGTTTAATTTTATTTTTTTAAGCTTCTGCGAGGAAAATGTTTTTGATGTTTTAATCACAGATGTGTCAATATGAAACTCAGAACAGTTCATGGATTTTTCCAGAGATATGCATTCATACACAGACATTTACACATCCTGAAGCACAGCTGAGATCAGAAAATGAATTCGAAACTCTTTATCAGGTTTACAGTGCCATAAAGAAAGGAAGATGTACTCAGAAATGAACACATATATTTTACTTGAGCCACTTGTGATATTAGCCATAGCCATGGAAAGTTCTCTAATACACAGACACACCATACATGTAGCATTAAAACTCTGTGTGGTTTTGTTCTATTTATGGATCAGTGAATCTTAATCCATAAACTTGACTTCTTGCTGTGGCAACACAGAGGAAAGCTGAGCTGATCTTTTCAGCTGGCTGTAGACCACTGTGGTGTCTTCCAGTAGAATTGCATCTGAAAAGACACCACTGACACTTTCCTTCATTTTTTTTTTAAGCTTCATGTTGTGTTCTAGTTTACTCTCTGGACATTTAATGCCTTGAATGGGAGAAAGCTTCTGAGATCCACCGGACGGTTTTCTCCAGTGTGTAACAGTTTTAAATATTCAGGCAAGATTTCATGTTCAGCTCCCTATTGACCCTGAAAACAAAGGAAAAATATTACACCCAGCTAAGTCAAAAACAAAAGTGATGTCCCATTCCATTCATTTCTGCTTCATCCAGCCACAGAAGGCTGGCTTTCAGGAAAGCAAACAGATCTTTGCACATCCCAGTTTCTATTCTCAGTTTTATTATTTTCAAAACTTAAGAGTGTCTTTGTGAGCAGAGGTCATTTCTTTTGATCAGTTAACTTTTAAGCACAGTTTTGTGTCATGTCAAGCCTCCCACAAAAACAAGCAGGTTTTTACACTCAGACAGCTACTGCTGCCTCTAACTGTTCCATTTGTATGAAAGAGTTCTCTTCAACTTAGCATTTAATACCCTATTACCAGGTCTCTCCCATCTTTGGCTAACACAGGGAGTCAAGGGTGAGCTGAAATAATTGTTGCTATTGAATCTTAAAAGATGTGAGTTTGCATCATGGAGGACCAAATTTGAATTACTAGAATGAGAAGTAGTCTGGTGTCTCTCTCAGGTTCCCAAAGTTTCAATGCAGAAAAAATGTTGAATTTTCATTTTAGAAAATTATTTTTTTCTAGAAAAAGACTTAGTACAGGGGTGTGGGTATGTATATGTATATGTATATATATATGTATATATGTGTGTATATAAGTGTGTGTGTGTATATACACACACACACACACACACACACACACACACACACGTGTGCATAGATATATATATGTATATATATAATCTATACTGGGAAAACTTAGACTGCTGTCATGTCAAATGTAGTCATTGTGGCCATAACACAGTTTTTATTGTATAGAGAATATTCGTGGTTATTTGGTCTAAGTCCTAACAGAGTTTATCCAGCAAAAACTATTTTAATATTTCCTCATGTCTAAATCATTGCTTAGTAAAACTGTAAACAAAGCTGTTTTGTGTTAACCAGATACTCAAAGGCCACTCAGTAAAATAAATCAGCTACATTTACCCCATAACCCTATATTCAGTAGCAAACAAGCAAACATAAATAATCACTATCTGTCCTGAAAAGTAAGAATTGCCACCATGCTTGAGATGTTAATAGTGTATAGCAGAGTCAATCTTGAGT
Source organism: Myrmophylax atrothorax (assembly GCA_026770055.1). NCBI lineage: Eukaryota > Metazoa > Chordata > Aves > Passeriformes > Thamnophilidae > Myrmophylax > Myrmophylax atrothorax. The sequence continues at coordinate 50,237,216 of JAOXXN010000364.1, forward strand.
TTAATATTCAGAGATTCCATATTTACCTGAACTGTTGCTCTCACTGAGAAGAGGAAATTATTGTCCACAACAGAAGATTTCAGAGTGTTGTTTTAGCTTTATGTGGGAGAACTATCACAATATTGGTAATATTTCAAAATCTGTCCTAATAAGAGGTATTGAAAGTAAGGAATACCCTCCTTCAAATATGAACACAAATAAGCAAAATCCTCCTAAGACCCCTCAGTCTTCAAAATGCAGTAAAAATTGCCTTTATAAAATGAAGGCAGAATGGGGGAAAAAAAATGGGGAAAAAATAAGTCTAAGGTTAAAACAAAGCAAAACATGCCTTTTCTTTTTTGATAAAGACAGTGTGGGTTTTTTCAGGGTTGAGCATTAGTCCCCATCTAATTTTCACATGGAGACTGAAAAAGGGAGTCACCTATTTTCTTTCTAACCTCCTAAACTTTGAAAGTGATTGAGACTTAATAAGAACATTTTTTGCTGCTTGTGATAGTCATGAGTCCTCACACAAATTCTCAGTGTATTTAGAGGCACAGTAGGAAGGTTCACACATCTGATCAGGTACAAAGAATCAATTTACAGCAAAAGGAAACATCAGATATTGGCACTTAAACACCACAGCAGTAGATAAGTTGGAAATACCTCAAGTAAATTGGAAAGACCTAATGCTTAAAACAGTGGATGAAAAAGAATACAACTTCAGAGGTAATGTGCTTTGGGGGTTGAGTGTTACTTGAGTAAAGTTTAGTAATATATCAGACTGAGACAAAAAATACATTTCTATGGCTCCTTTTCTGTAGCATTGATGTGTTTAAAAAGAGCTGATCAAAAACTACCAACCAGAAAGTTTTCCCAATGAAATCTAAGATTCCTGCTAACATGAAGGAGTTCTGTTCAAGACTTTTGAAAACCCTGAGTTTATTTTCCTTTTTTCTCCGTTATGTTATGCTGCCTGCAACATGAGTTAAGTCTATGTCTTCCTCAGGTTCTGCATTGCATAATTTTTTGGGTTTTTTGTATCTTCTCAATGATTCCACTGTACTTTGAGATCTTAGAAAAATCAATCCATGAAACACATACTGGAAAACAAGACCAGTACAATCCTCTGTAAAGTTGATTTTAAATTTTTATGCTGATGCTAAAGCTGAATTTCCCTTACAACTTACTACAAAATTGACTGTTTATAAAAGAACAAGTGTACTTTCTCTAAAGCTTGGAAATGTGTTTTCTCTTTTCTAAGAGCACTTCAGGAGTATAATATATAAAGCTGCACTGAGGAGCATGCAGCCAAGTTTTACACAGCAGACTTATCCCTTTATGTGATCCCACTAAAAGCATGGAGTATGGATCATCAAATATCTTTGAAATTGTTTGGGTATGACTAAAATATCATTTCACTGTAGAATAAATTGTTTCATTTAAAGCATAAGTCCAGGCTTTCGAGTAATATTGACTAAGTGGAGTTATTATGAATTAAAACCTCATTCTAGAAAGACAAAGCAGTAATCCTAAGAAGTATCCTAAGTACCTGTTTCCCCCATGGCATAAATTGTGCATATCAGAGAATTCATTATTTGTATATAACAAGACCTGTAAATGCATTTTATAAAAAGCAAGCCATAAAATACTGGGATTAACAGTTCAGAACTGAGAAACTGTTTTCCCAGATGTTTCTTGTGTGGTGGAGAGCGTAAAATGGATAATTCTTCACTGGAAATGCCCTATTTCCAGCAGGACTCTCTCCATCTTACTGAGGGCTGGAGCAACCTTGCCAGCATTCAAGCTCTAGCCTCCAGATTAGAAGGACTACCTGTATGAAGAGGGGACACACATCTGCAGCTGGAGTGCCCTCAGCTGTAGTCACTTTCTTCTTCACAGAGTAGGCAGTAGATGATGTGACATTTTCTTTTGAGCTAAGAAATCTCAGGAAAAAAAGGAGAACAATGGCAGAATGAAACTCAGAGTATTCTTCACTAGAAAGGAAGAGTCAGCTGCAGTATTTTGATAAATGCGTTGCATTTAAAATGCATGGTCCAGTGGTAAGCCATTGCAGGGTTCCTCTCAGTTCTTGGTAATTTACCTTTAGGGTAACTTAGCTTCCTCCTGCTGGCATGCACGTTTCTCTGCCTGAAGACTCACTGGTGGAGTTAAGCCTATGTGGGCAAAGGTCAAAGAGTGTGTATTTGTTGAGAAATTTGTATTTGCTGCATATGTTGTATATTTGTTGTATTTGTTGCATATGTTTAAAAAAATGCCCATTTTTTAAAAACATAGCAACAAAAGTAGGGGAAAATGACATGCATTGGGTATAAAACAGAAGTATTTGATGAAAGGTGAACCATCCATGATAAGTTGCTTAAGAAAACCCCCATGACAAATACATCTGTTTAAACAAAGGTGTGCATCTTATCATTCCCCAGATCTCAGATGTGACAAACATGGCTCTGATTTCTTGCTCTGCATTACTGACAATACAAATTTCTGATTTGTATCTCTTCCATAGAGGAGGAGTCTTCCAATAATCTGCTGCCTGGGGGTGGTCGTTTAGAGGAATTCTTTGACATGTTTTCTTTGCTCACTGGTTGCTTCTGAACTCCTATGGTCATCTGCCACTTTTCAGAATTGCTGGTTTTAATTATATGAATTGGAACTGACATAACCTTTCAAAGCCTTGTGGACATTGGTGCAGAAGGAACTCCATGGAGAAGTTAAAGTCTACAGGTGGAACTCTGTACCTTTCTTCAACACCACACTGGATCCATCTGCGTGCATTGGACATCTGACAGCTGCTAGACTTTGATTTTCTCTCCTCAGTGTATCATGAATATTAAAAACTAATCACTTTAAGCTAGATTCAGTATCCAAATGCATCAAATCATTCAGTCAGTCATTACCCTTGGCCTGAACCTGGCCATAATATCCGCTGCACAGACCTTGTTTCCCTGGGTGTTTTAATGTGCCTTTTGCCTGTCACATGGTGCACGTGTGTCCTGATGGTCTTTGTGAAGTAGGTGATATGCTCTAAATTCAAACACCAGCAATGCCTCAAGGTAACATAGTCATGCAATTGTGGACAGGACTTTTGAATTTATTTTTACAGAATGTGTCTTTTGGTTTTCCCCCTGAAATATATGGAGAAGAGGCAAGTTACTATATATTATTTTACTCTAACAGAATTAAACATTTTGTAATAAAGAGTTTTGCAGTGTTGTTAGTTATAATAATGGAATGAAAAACAGACAAACAGAAAGCTATTTCTTTAATAAAATGACCTATTTTACCATCTCTGTATCTGATTAAATTAATGATTTCTTGGACCTGCCTTACCTAAAATGAATAATTTTTGTTCTTTAAGCCATTGTCCTGTAAAACTGACTCTGGTGTAGTTCAGCATTGCTCTTTTGCTGATACTTTGTTTCTCAAGTAGAGATTGTTTAAATATTAATTATGGCATATGGTTACATGAAATTGCACACTTTTTCACTGTAATTTCACCTCTTTAGTGTTCCTACTATTGCCTCTCTCTTTGCTGCCACATATGATGCAAAGGCAAGGGTAATCGTTGTGTGGAATGGGGCTGGTCCAAAGGAAGACCCTTGTGGAAGCTTTTGTCATCCACAAAAACGTACCTGAAATGAGACTATAGGAGAGGCAGAAGGAGGAGAATACACAGAAGGGACATATAACTGATGGCTACTGAAAGGGCCTGTCAGTGTCCAGAGGTACTTCTTATATATTTGAACTGCTTCCATTTCAGTCTCTTCCACATCTTAGGTAAAAGTTTCATATAAATGTTTCTTTGTTTTGAATCTGTAAAAAATGTTCTGGTTTCTCTTCTGTTCCTTCCCTTTACTGACACTTATGCACTTACTGATATTTTACCAAGGGCTGCAGCTTTATAACTACATAAAATACAAATGTCATTCTGTATGTCTGGAGAAGTAACCGCAAGGTAAACTCGTAATGTACTCAGTATTTTAGGATACTAATTTCAGACACATTGAACTGAGAGGTTTTTTTAACATTGTAGAATGTTTGGAGATATTCATTGTTACTTTGTCTTTGCCACTAAAGTTTCTGTATCATCTCATTGCAATTTAATTGGGAGAATGCAGTGACACTACCGAGTGATAGCCATCATATTTGAGGGTTGCTACCACATATCCCTGGCCTTTCTTTAAGCCAGTAGGTCAAGTTGTGTGATGTTACCCTTCTGAAGAAAAAAACAATTAACTTCTGTGATGGGTTTGATTTAAGCTTCCTCAGTAACTAAGGGTAACTAAGGGTAACTAAGGAAGTGGTCATTAAGAGGTATTCCACACATATCTTTCCATGTAAGGAGGGAGGATGGACTAGAGGAGATAGGAGGTGGTTGGTTCTTCCTGTTTCTGGAGGCTCGAGGGGGCAGAGAGAGCTGAGACAGTCCTTTTCTTCGGCTGGTTTCCTGCTTGGGACGTGGTGAGATTGTGGGGTTGTTTTGCTTCTTTTTGCCAGTTTGTTCCATTCCCTTTTGCAGGTTTTTGGTTGTATTTGTCTGCTTCATTTGTTTTGTTTTTGTTCTTGTCTCTCCCCATTCCCTGTTGTTCCTTCCCTCTCCTTTCTCCCCTGGGGGCCCCCTACAGTGTGTATAAATTGCATAAGTAGATGTAAATGTTAGAAAATATAATTTCTGCTTCAGTTCAGTTCAGTTTCTTTTGAGTTCTGTTCTTTTCAGGTTTTTTTCCCCCTCTCCGTGCTGGGAAGACTTTGGGAGGAGGGAGAAGGCAGTCCAGGGTTGTTTTGAAAAACTGGCCTAAACCGAGACAAGGGGCTCAGTGTAAACAAGAATGTCCCAAAGTCTAACCCAGTGTAGACACTGTTGTCATGCTAAACAATATTTCTCTGTCATTCTTGTCATTTCTTTGTAAATATTCACCTTCTACTACATTATACCAATATTTATAAAATCTGATGAGCCTTAAAATATGCAAAAAAGGGATTATATTAATTTAGCAGAGATCTGAGGAGTATTTTGCATTTTGTACAGATTTAATATGTCCCTCTGTGTTTAGTGTCTCTCACTCAATACCATTCTATGAAGTTTTTACTGGAATTAATAAATCTCTTTCATTTACTTACTTAGAAGAAGATGCTTAATAGATGGCACAGAAATTTTACAATTTGCTCTAGTTCTGAGGCTGATTAATAGGAAACCACGTAAAATGTATAAATAATTTCTAGCCTTAAATTAGTGTTCTCTCCTACTTAAATCTGGGGGATAGATGGAGGCTCAGAATATTTCATTATACCTGCTTCAGTCATAGTTATTTCTTGATTTAGCTTTATTTTAAAAGAGAAATAGAAACATATTAAAAATGGAGATAAGAGTGTCACTGTCACTATCTCTAAAGGACAAAATGGTGCCAGTCAGGAAAAGTATTTGGTCAACCTCAAGTTGCCTTGATTAGACAAAAGCCTGAGAAAGGCTTTTAGGCTTAATCAGCTAAAATCAGATCTAATAAACAGTGTGGACTATCTCCAAACTCTGAGAGAAGGTTGACCAGTTAGTAATTTTCTACGAGTTACAATTTAAATACAGGTATTTAAATGCTGTTCCTTTAAAACCTAATTTTTCTTTAACTGAAATATTTTTAGATTTTTTTTTAAGGAACAGCTGCTTTTTGTGTTAGTGGTGCTTGAGGGCACCTATTTGAGTCATTTATTGTAATCATACTGATGCTGGGGCAACATCTACTGAACTTTAGTTGAGAGGTAGGAAATCTCATCTGATTCAAGCCCAGCCTACATAGACCTATACAGACTCAAAATATTTGTTGCACATCAAATCTTTAACTGAAGCAAAACTGAGACCTGCAGGAGAAATATATTCATGACATTAAAGGTGTGGCTGTAATTGGCACCAAATTATCCTCTTGTTGGTAGTCTCAGCAAACAGGTGAAATCGTGATTCTAACTGTGGAAATGGTATTGAATTTTTGTCAACTTTGCCCACAACAGGCTCAGACCCTTTGGTAGGGCATAAATGGGAGGTTTGATTGCTGTTGCACAAAGGGAATTATTATGAATTAATACGAGGTGCTTTTTTTTTGTTTTCTTTCTCCAGGATTTCCAGTTTTCTTTGAAGAACACAGAAGGGTAAAGTTATTTGGAATCAGCTGTAGGGCCTGGTAAGCCCTGATTTACTGAAGGTGTCTGGTAGTTGCTTGGAGAAAACACTCAGGTTCTGCTGATTTCCTCTCTTTTGAGCTGTCAGGTTTATCAGCCGTGGGCAGTCAGTTTATTCCCAAAGAGAGGATGAGACTGGGTAGGGGAAACCAGAGATTTTTGCAGTTGCTGTAATCCCTATCAGCCTGGAAGGATTGCAGGCAACAGTGGGGTAACACACAGATGGCCACAGTCCTTAAAAGTTCACCTTTAAGTAGACAGACATTCTTAGTATGTTATTTAAACTTCCTCAGTGATCACACAGGAGAGATTGGTAGTTCCAGAGGGTGATTCATCCCAGTCTAAGATAGATGTCCAACATAAGGGGGATGAATTACTCAGCAGACACATTATGTCTCTCCAGAGCTACAAAGGGACAGAAATAAGTAGATAGTTTAGACAGACAACTCAGACTGCTGAAGTTACTTGAGATAAATCTGCATTCTAATGTGGATTTAGCTCTGGAGTCACAGGGAGCAGAGGCTCCTTATTGCATTAAACTCACTATTATTCAGCAGCCAATGCTTAATTACCCCAAAAAAGGGTGTGCAAACCTTGTGCAAGCATATACAATTCCAGACAACAGATTTCTCCAGAACTACAACTACAACCTCAACCTCCAGAACAGAACTACAATTGTCCATATGTTTACATAGAGGCAGCTGGAGTACACAATTAACTTGGCAAAGAAAAAAAAAAAGCGACTTTGTCATTCAATCTGATATCAAAAAATTTGCACATCAGGAAAACTTGTTCACCACAGTAATGACTATTTATGAAAGCTGGGGATTGAGATCTAATCTATTCTTCTGTCACTTCCAGTTACTTACAAATTTCTTTGTTTTCTGTCCTAATTTCAAATTAAAAAAATGAACCTATTTGCTGCAAAGACTTTCCTGCCAACTAATAAAACAAGCTATTGGGAAGTTTTCTTGCTCTTGGTCATAAAATTGCCTTTTATTTGTTTTCATTCTTCATTAGTCACTACAGAGTTAAGGATTATCCCAAGCTGGCAATTAATTCAAGAGTGTTAGTCCTCTTCTGTCCTTCTATTATTCACAGGGATTGTGGTTTAACCTGATAGGCAGCTAAACCTCACACAAGTGTTTACTCACACACCCCTTGGATGTGGGGAAAAATCAGGTAAAAGTCATGGATTGAGCTAAAGACAGTAACATCAGTGTGCTATCAACATGATACTCATCCTAAATCCGAAACACAGCTGTGTACCAGCCATGAAGAAGGACATAAACTCTATCCCAGCCCAAACTTGGATGACATGTACTCCCTCATTAGTGATTTATTTTCACAGAGTACTTGAGCTTGCACTGATTTTGATAGTCACTACCTAAATAGAATGATTGGTCTGTCTCATCACATACTGTCACATATTCAAGTCTTGAACTCATGTGCAAAACCAAAATTCCTTCCAGCCACTCTGGATTTAGGAATTTGACCAGAGATTGCAAACTTAGCCAAGGACACAAGAAAGGCCTTTTATGTATTTCTATACCACTCCTTGCCCTCACCATCGGCAGGGCAAACTGTGCTGAAGAAATGAAGAACATGCACTGCTTTCCATAGTGGACTGAATCCTGGAACATGAAAGGGGAAGCATTTCACAGCCCAAAGCCAGGGAGTCTCTTCCAACCTCACTGAGTTCGTGCATCCGCTTTCCACCTGCTTTGCAGAGAAGGAGAAGCATCTCTTCAAGCGCAGGAGCCCAGCATTTTTGTGGCAAAAATCAAACACAAGTGTGTACAAGACTAGAAAATCAATCTCTGACTCCTAGTGCAGACTGGATCCTGGAATGCACACAGTGGGTTTGTGTACAAGCTGCAAAATGTGTAGGACCCGAGACACTTCTCCAGCAGGCATTGTTGCTGTGGGGTCCTGAATACCTCTCTCCAGTCACTTTGGATAAGGAGCAAAATTCAGCTGCCTCAGTCAAGGCTGTGAAATACTGATTTTCAGAGGGAGCTGAAAAAATATCTACAGGAGGGTCAACAGCATCCACGATCGTCCTGAGTGTCTTTTCCTGCAAAAACCCCCAATACAAAATTCCTCACCTTGCTACAATATTCCATGGATATTCTCTCAGGTCCATATGGTCAGGACTCCATTTCCCTCCCAGATTTACATCTGTCTTTGAGCAGTGGAGCAGGACATGGCTTGGCCCATGCCAGCACTCCAGCTGACTGACGGCTGCTCTACCTCACCCTTGACTCAGAACTCTTCAAGTTTTCCAGAATAAAAGTCACTTAAAATGGACATGTCTATTTCTGGGAATCTCAAAATGGGAAATATTTTATTGACTACTTCAACTTCTCTTTTTTTGTTGCTGACTTTGTTGTGACAAGAGAGTGTAGTCAGGTGGGGCCCAGCCTCTTCTCCCAGGTAACCAGTGAAAGCACAAGAGAACATAGACTTAAGCTGCACAGAGGAGGTTTAGGTTGGACTTCAGAATGAATTTCTTTCCAAAAAATGCTGATTAGATATAGGCATGGGCTGTCCAGGGAGGTGGTGGAGTCACTGCCCCTGAAAGTGTTTAAGAAAAGACTGGACATGGCACTCAGTGCCATGGTCTAGTTGGAGTGGTGATGATGGGTTGTAGCTTGGACTCTGTGCCCTCAGAGGTCTCTTCCAGGTTCATTGATTCTGTGCCATCCCAGCCTTTTGGGAAAATGTGGGTGTGGCTTGGATCCTTGGTCCTTGCATTGCCTTCCACATCTCCTGGGTGCCAGGCAAGGGCCTTGTGACATCACAGCTTTTGGGGATAGCGAGGTGAATGACAACTGTCCCCACTACGTCCCTATGCACAGACTCCAGGCAGGACTGAGCTCGGAGTGACAGCCAGAGACTAAGCAGAGGTGACAGCTCATCCTGCAGCAGGATCATGGCCAGCCAGGGGATCTCGTAGTTACTGAGGCTCTATGTGCTCCTGCTCTTGGCCAGCAGACTGGACCCTTCCAGCTATCCTGCTGGAGACACGGTGCCGTTGGATGTGCTTCTTGAGAATCTGGAGCAGCAGGACTCTTTGGGGGTCCTGGAAGTTTTGTCTTGGAGCTGCTTAGCATTTTCCTTGGATGGGACATTGGTAAAATACTCAGGAGACACTGGAGAGAGGTGAGGGAGGGAGGTCACACTGGTGGGATGGTGCTGGGGTGGGAGCTGGGAGTGGCCAAGGTCTTGGGCCAACATGGTGTTGGGTGAGGGCGGAGAGCCCCTGAGGAGGAGGAAACCTGGGCAGGCTCCAAGGGTCCTGATCCTCTTCTTTGCCAGCCCTTTGCCCAGGGCTTGGAGGCAGAGGTGGACCTCAGCTGCTGGGCAGGAATTGGACACAGTCTGAGCCCCAGAGACACCAGAAAGAGGTAGCCAGAGTTCTTCTTCATGCAACATCTGCCCAGGGTAGCCCAGCCAGGCATGAGTCTCTCCAGGAGAGACCAAACCCAGGCAGAGAGGGCTCTCACCCCTGAAGCCCCTTGGCCCCTTTCATCAGCCTCCCTGTGCTGTGTCTTCCAGGAGAAGGACCACACAGCCTTGACCATACAAGGGACCTGCTGCCAGGGACATTGTTGCTCCCAGAAGCTGATCCTCTTGCATCAGGAGAACCAAGGCCTGATGAAGATGTGCCTGCGCCACTGCTCTCTTCTGAGTGCATTGCTGGGGGAGAAGACAAGAAGGAAAAGGGAGATTTGTAAGAGGAGGAGACTCCGCTTCTTCCCTTGACCATGGATCCCTGGCTCCAGCATGGCCCTTCCCCACAGAGCCCCCACATCCACCAGCCCAGAGGAACCAGGCAGCTCAGGCTCATCTCCCTCCAGGCTGTGGATCCTAAGTCCCTTATACATTGCCCCTGGCACCTCCTTTTCCTCCAGTTCCCTCTTCTGCATTGCACAGATTTTGGACCCTCCTGCCCTCAACTAGACTCACCCTTGTTGTTTA
>JAOXXN010000364.1:50256400-50276447 GCA_026770055.1 Myrmophylax atrothorax
ATATTGTGAGTGACAGTATCAAAAGGAAAGCTTTACTGAAATCCAAGAAGGTTACATCAACTAACCTCAATTGATCAGCTAGGTGGGTTTCCTTGTCATAGAAGGAAATCAGGTTTGATAAGAAGGACTTTCCTCTTATGAAGCCTCCACTTCAACATAGTAGTGGCACTTCACTGGAGTCTTTCCAGTTTGCCCATGTTTCTCTTGTACTGGAGAGTACAGACTTGGGCATAGTGCTCCAGATGTGGCCTTACCAATGCCTGTTAGAGAGGAGCAATCACTTTTGTGTTTCCCTTTGCTGAACTTCATAAAGTTTCTGCTAGCTCATTTATCCATCTATCAAGGTTTCTCTGAATGGAAACATGTTCACCTGTTGTATTAATTATTCCTCCCTCTGTTGTGTTCTGCAGACTATTGCTTAATTCTTTAGCAAAAAATTATTATCACAGTTCTCTTTCTTTCTCCAATGAATTAAACCATAATTTAATTTATTTATTTGTTCTCTTCATTAATGATAAAGGCAGATGGTTTGAGTGCACCCTTAACAAATTTGCATGACACCAAGCTGAGTGGTGCTGTTGACACATTTGAAGGATGGGATGCCATCCAAAGGTACCTGGACAGTCTTGAGAATTGGGTGAATGGCAACCCCTAGTATCAATACACACTGGAGGATGAACAGATTGAGAGCAGCCCTGCTGAGAAGGACTTGGGAGTTCTGATGGGTGAGAGGCTGGACATGACCTGGGCACATTAACTTGCAGCCCAGAAAGCCAATTGTAACCTGGGCTGCATCAAAAGTAGCCTGGCCAGGAGGCCAAGGGAGGGGATTCTGCCCCTCTACTCTGCTCCGGTGAGACCCCACCTCAAAATTACTGCATTCAACTCTGAGGTCCCTAACAACAGGAAGAACATTCATCTATTGAAATGAGTCAGAAGGAGTGCCATGAAGCCTTCCTCTCCTAGGAGGGAAGGCTGAGAAAATTGGTTTTGTTCAGCCTAGAAAAGAGAAAGCTTCAGGGTGACCTAATTGCAGCCTTCCCATACCTGAAGGGAACTTGATGTGGCAAGACTATTTACAAGAGCGTATAGTGACATGACAATGGGGAATCAGTTTAAATTGAAAGAGAGTAAGGTTTAGATTGGATATTTGGAAAAAAAAAAATACTGTGAGTGCAGTGAGGCACTGGAACCAGTTGTCAAGGGAAGCTGTGGATGCCCTATCCCTGGAGGTGTTCATGACCATGTTGGATGGGGCTCTGAGCAACCTGGTCTAGTGGAAGGTGTCCCTGCCCACAGCAGGGGAGTTTGAACTAGATAATCTTTAAGGTCCCCTTCCAACTGAAGGTGTTCTGCATTTCAATGATTTATAGTGTTATGGACATGCCATGAGATGCCAGGTTAATGTATGAGCTTCCTTTTGGATGAAGAAAAGGAAAGTCTGAATGCGGCTTGTTAGCTTAAAATTTGAGACTAATACAGACCAGGGGCACAGCATATTTCCCCCCCACCTCACCCCTCTTTTTTTTTTTTAATAAGTAGGTCTTCAATCTTTATCAAAATTAGTCTGTGACAGAGTCAAGCTACTTCAAAATATGAATTGTCTTCTTCAGGTCTTAATTCTGACCGTGTGAATTACTTAACCCACACATGTTATTCTAGGTCAGATCATCAACACCTCAGAAAAACAAATTATTGCCATTTCCTATAATTACCTATACAGAGTACTCCTACAAAGTTCATATTCAAAAATAAGAGCTATCTAGCAGTAACTATTTTAAACCTGTGTCTTCAGCCATGACTCCTTAAACACAATTTTACCTTATTAGGTGGCAATTGCCTGAGTGGGAGCATTTTATGCCATGAGATAATGGCTGCAGGAATCCTCCCTACACAGCAATGCACATTTCAAATCAGAAACTGGGAGAAGTACAAGGCTGTAGACACAATAGTGTAGAGATAAGGAGTATTGTGAATGAGATTGTACTTTTTTAGGCACTGGCTAATTTGCTTTAATTTTGCAGAAATCATAATTTCAATGCCTGATGTGAGAGGATCATGAGAGGAAGTAGGGAGAGTCAGTCTAGTCATGAAACAGATTTCAAACTACAGAGCAGTGTTATGATTAGAATTTTCATAAATGCACAAAAATGGAAGTGCAAATGCCTCATGATGCCCACATAGGAAAAAGTGAACAATATGGAGCTTAAGTACATCACAAATAAAATAGTAGTTGGGATAATTTGCTGGACTATAATTTGGACTGTAACCCAATTACTGCTTCATTTATATAAAACCTGAGTATGTCTTAAAACAATTATCCCAAAATGTCCTACTTCTATCATATTAGCTATGTAACTTTTACCTCACTAGAGCTCTAAGTTTGCCATAAATCAGATTTTCCAAACTTTTGTCAAACATCAGTCTGACATTTTAAATTAGTGTTCAGGTGGTGAAAAATGTTATATATATATATATACACACACACACACACACACACACACACATATATATATACATACACTTACATATATGTATGGTATGTATGCGTAATATATAATATACAAAAATGTTTATTTTAAGTATAAAAATACGGTAGACTTGATATTTATATGTATAGTCCTGCCATATATTACCTATTTTATCTAACACACGTTTTATGTAATATGCGTTTAAACTATTGTATCAGCCTTATAGGTATCAAATCTACTTTTAAAGACTGAAGATGGATAATTTTGGGGTCATACATGCCATTGGCTAGCTTGACATTGCAGCAGATTGTTTGCACTTGGGAACACAAATTAAGTATATCAACAACAACAACAACAAGGAGTAGATGATGGGTGCCATGTAAAACCAAGTATCTTTCCCCAAAAACATGTTCAAAGAATTTTTTTTTTAATAAAATGCTTTTAATGGAACTGACTGATTTTTCTGAAAACAAAAAGAAAATCAAGTCTTTCTGGAGTAAACTTGAAAATAAGGAAGTGTTAGGTGTTTCATACAAACTTCCAACTGGTCTCAATATTGGACCTTTCTGGGAACAGCTCTACAAGTCAATGCTAATAGTCCATGCAGATGATTTCATAAAGCTATATATTTTTCACTTTATAAAGGCAAGATTTTTAGGGGCTATATTCTATAGTCAGATTACAGCAAAACCTTCATTTTCCTTAGTGGCCTCTTCAGAAATATGGGTTTTCTGCAGAGCAAGGAAGACTTACAGTACCTGTACTCACAGTACCCTGTGATGGTACCACAGAAAATGGCTTAAAATGAGGTTGATATGAACCTGTTACACTTTTGTATGAGTGACCACAGGTCCACCAGATAAAATACTGAATGGCCAATTTCCCAAAATGCAATATTTCAAATGAAATTTTGAAACCTGTATGGAGTTTACTGGGGAAAAGCATGAACACTGTGAACTGTGGTACAGCAAGTTCATGTTTGTGTTAGAGGCCAATAACCAATAGACACAGAGCACTGAATGGCACTAAAGTTGCTGAAGCAAGGATAGTAAAAACAAATGGATTTGAGTCACTATGTCTTACTGTGAGTGAAAGAGAAATGCCACAGAGCACATAAAATATATGCCATAGAGCACAGATAATAAACTCCAGTGTGGTACCACCAGAAGACATTGTGTCTTTCCATGGAACAGAAAGTCATGTGAACAGAAATACTGAACATGTGCCTGTGCTCTTGATGGGTTTTGATTTAGCTTCACTTTACCAGTACAAGTTGTTAATATGCTCCATTTCCAAGTACATCACCTCACTCCACTCATTTGGGGCTCTGAGTCAGTCGACGCATTGCCATCATCAGGAGCTCAATCTGAACTGCAGTGAATGTGTAATTCCTGTTGATTGTTAAATTCATATAATCACTACAAATGACAGATTACTCTACAATGGTCTTCTCCAGCATGTCCAGAGCAATGTAGCTAACAAGGGAGGCAGGGAAACAGTTTTGATCTGTAACACACAGTTGTTTCTGTGTGACCTGCTATGAATACATGAAATCTCTAAATGGTTCTGAGCTTTTCCAGAGTGGAGTTTTCATCACAGACAAAGGGTCTTCTAGGTCCTCAACTTTTTACAGCTGGTGTTTGTGAAAAATATTAGATAATGTGACAACTCCCTTGGATCTGGAACATTTAGTCAAAACTGGAGAAACATGGTGAGACTTCTGAACCATCAGTAGAATGGTGGTTAGACCAAGGATTAAAGAAGGGATTAAAATGACAGGGATTAAAGTTCAACAGTCCCTACAGGAGACTTAATTTTAATGCCCTGTTTTCCCTGCTGCAACAAAAGGGCTGTTTAGGTGATTTGGGGTCATTTTGTTGTCATTTCGGTTTGAAACAGGAGCAGATTAATCACTTCGGATACGTTAGAGGTGAGAAAATAGGACGAAAAATTGGCTTATGATAAATATTTGAAAAGTAAAAGATCTTCAATTCTAACTTTACAGAAACAAAATTCAGATTTTTTTGGCTTCTTCATGTTGCCAAAGTAAACTCACTGAAATTATGAGGTCTGCTGGAGTAGCTGCAAGAACAGTAGGACAACAGTATGTCCGTTCTGTTCACCACAAAGGGAGAGGTTTGAAATCTGTGTATATAATCAAGCAAACAAACAGGACATAACAGCTTCCTCAGAACATATTTACCCCTTTTTTTTAACTGAGAGAGTTAAAATATTTTTGCTGGTTTTCCCAAATAATGTGAGGAAATAGGGGAAAAGTGCAGCAGCAGGTAATATGGAAATTTGTCCTTAGCTAGGGGCTTTGTAAGTGCTCGTAAATAATACTGAAGCTAAATGATGCTTCAAATCTGATATCTCACTAAGAAAACTGCAGCCTGCTCAGAAGTAAAAGAATCACCAGTGGCATTTGTAAAACTCAATGTATATCTTAAATTTCTAGTGGAGAATTTGACATTTCTAAGTTAGCTTTGATGTTAATAAATAAGATTACAAAAGTGCATACTCTGCCAGAACTTAAAACCACTAACATTATAATACTGAATTTTCTAAAGTGCTTTAAATCTCAGGTGCTCCATCTGTGATTTATAGAGTGAACCAGAATTGAATCTATAAGAAAAAAAAAATGCAAAAACCGTCTTGGCACTGAGATTCAGAATCTGGAAAACAAGTATTTCCCTTTCATCCCTGAGAGCAGTGATGATAAGGAGTATCAGTGCAGCAGCAGCACCGAGGTGAAGCATTCAAAGCTCTGCTAAATGGCATCCCTGCTATGCATAACAGAAGGAGAATTGCTGACATCCGGGAGACTTTTTAAAGGGTTGATTGTTTTGATGTATTTCTGTTTGATATCAACAAGAAGAACCCCCATGAGAGGACTTGAGTTTTCCTCGTACACCAGAAGAAATGTCACTGTCCATGACGCTGTGGTAGGCATTGTGATATAAAACTTTTCCCTCTCCAACCCGACAATGCTTTATTATCTATTCTGGTGGCCAGAGCTGTTAGGAAGGAGAATTGCACAATTGGAAAGGACAAGGTGAATGTGTTAACCATGTTTCACAGCACTACAAACATACCCTGCTGGGATTTTCACAAAGGAATTGGTGTTATAATAATTGAATCAGTCAGCATGAAGTCCTTCGTGTTCATACTGGCCACAGAAGATTTTCCCTCTGTGCCTCAAGACAAAGCTCAGGACAGCTGCTAGCCTTGGTGTATGACACAGACTGACTTCTGCCAGAGTCATGCTGCATTGCAAAAAAAGGGAAGCAGATGGTGGCAGAAACACAGGGAATGCTGTGAAGTTGCTGTGCCTTCCCTGGTTCATAGGCAGTCATAGGATTTCCTCACAGTCTTTGAGAACACTTAAATTGCACAGGTCCATGAAAACAATTCTCCAACTACAGGATATGAATCTCTTCAAGGTATCAGGGTAACAAAATTCTGGGTTGCATGAAATATGTGTGCTTAAGAAAGTAACAACAACTTCATTCATCTCAGGGGTCCCATGATGGAAGACCTAGATCATCAAGTAATGAAAGTATGTGATCACATTAAAAATTTGCAATAAAGCAGCTAGGCATTCAGCTCCAGGAAATGAGGCCACTTGCTGTCAATTTGAAACTGAACAGATTTGAAGAGCCTTATATCTCTAGTTCACTATAAAAGATCCCTTAAAAATGTCAAACTTTCAAGAATTGCTAATGTTTGAATTAATTTCTAAAATATTTGACAGATTTTAAAGTCAGCTTCATTCTGCTTAGATTCATTGTGATAAAGACAAGATTCAATTGACATTTCTGCTCTTTGTATGAGGTATCACTTAAATGCTTCTTATAAAAGATTTACAACTAATTCATATTAATTGTTTAGTAATGAATAACAACTACTTCTATTTATAAATGATGAAATGGAATACACTATGTGATCATAATTCAAAAGTTAACTGGAAGAAACACTAATTATAGTACAGAAAAAAAGGGGGAGATGAACTCTAGTGTTGTTGCAGTAGCTATATTGACTATTCTAAAAAGAGTAGAAAAAGAAGTGGCGTTTTCATCAGCACTTTTTGTAACTAGGTAATAATAGATGCTCTAGACCACTTAATGAACTCTCTTTCCAAGCTTAACCAAGAATCCAAGTGAGACTTAGGTAAAAAAACCTTAACAAGTCCAAAATAAACATGGAAGATACATGAACTGTCTTGGTTCATTGTTCTGAGACCAGATAAGGAGAATCTGTCCAATTTTTGTAGTGTTGGACCTAGAGCCAAGTAGTATACGGAGGCTTTCATTTGGTATTTAAGGATGCTGGAATCAGAAGTTTCAGAAGAACTAAGAACTTTCTTCCTAAATGTGTCTAGACAAATTGAACAGCAGCCTTACAGCCAAGATCTAGAGCACAAGAGAGGAGTCATTTGTGCTTTCCACAGTGCCATGACTATAAATTCCTCAGGACTCTCCAGGGAAGATTACATAAATCTCTAGGTTATTTCACATCTGTTGGCACTGCCCATAATTTTTAAAGAGTCATTTTGGAGTGGGGATTCCTGGAGGGCTATGGCACTACAGATACATCCTTTTTCACCAAAAGGATCTATGATTTGGACAATGAAAAGAAATGACCAACACCTGTATCAGCAACTCAGTAACACCTTCAGTTGCTCCAGTCCTTGAGCAAAGAGTCTCTTCAAGGCCAGTGATCTCACACTACAAGTCTTGTTACAGATTTACGAAGAAAGCACAACTGTCCACTGTTGAGAATTGCTATTTTTCACATACAATCAAAATTTCAGAATAAAATTGAATATAGGCATTAGAATGACGATTTATGCTAGTTATCAAAATATTAATGTCTGACTGCTCTGGATTTATGGGATCCTCATCTTTATTTTTGAAAGGCAACTCATACAGTTTGGTTTTCTTGCAGAATTTTTTTTCTCATATTTTCGTATTATTTCTGAAGTGCTCTTCCTCTTTTCTCCTAGGATTTTGTCCACTTCATTATGTCCTATCTAAAGCACTTTCTAAACTGTTCAGAAAATGGCTTGTTTTGAAACAATAAAATAATACTAAAATTGTACAGAAATAGATCCATCAACACAGCACAAATTAGTTTCTTTTCAGACAAATTATTCTAGTATTTGCAGTGTTTAGGGATAATATTTTAGCATGTTCATAGAAGAATGTTATGAATTGCCAGTCAGAAGTTCGTTTCATGCTTCTGACATAGGAAGGTAATATATGAAACTGGGAGACAGCAAGTGTAGCTGTTGTAGAACACTGTTCAATTCCTGCAGAGGTCAAAATTAAATATCATACTGTTAGTCTTGCTTACATTTTGTGTGCTGATGAACCAACAAAACCTGTGTATGAAAGATATGAAAACTGAAAAGTCAAAAGGCTGCAACAAAGAAGCAGAAGTTTACAATTTTTTCCTTCAGTAGTGTTATTTCCATTATAGTGAAGGTACTGCAGCTACAGATTAATGCATATAGAAAAATCCAAGCCTGAGTAATGTAGTAACAAATATACCATTTAATTTGGATATAGGACAGGTGCTTTATTCATTGTCAAGTTTTTTTATAAAAATCAACAAAATCAGGTCACCAAATAAGGTGAATTATATAGGACAATGTGTGGAGGAATGCTTTAAAATTTAATAGAGGAAGGTGAACATAGGAAAAATAATAGGGCTAGCAAGCCAAAAGAAACAAAAAGACTTTCTAATTGGAATTGGAAAGAAGGGTTATTTATTTACAATTTTTCTTTCAGAGAACTGGAGTTGGACTGTGGACCTATAAATTCAAAATATAGGTAAAAACCATATTGTGTAAAGCTTTATGTGAACTGAGGCACCTGTATCTTATGTTCATTCCTAGTAGAAGTCATTCTCTTTAGGAATGTAAATGAGGGACTTATATGCCTTTGAAAGAAGCTTCTTGAATTTCTTGCCAAACTTCCTAAGGTAGTCTATTTCAGTCCTTCACTTCCCTTATTGCTAAAAATGTTTCAAAATGTCTGATGTGAATCTGCCTTGTTGTGATTTAAACTTATTATGTTTGTCTATACAGGGCTAACAGCAAGGAGTTGAAAAAAATATCCCCCTCCTTTTTGCAAAGACCTCTCATGAATCCAAAAATTGTTACAACTGTATCCCTAGAAGTCTTTCCATCTAGACTAAGCAACCCTAATTAACTGAATCCTCCTCTAGACCTAATATCTTGCCTCTTGTTTCCCCTGGACTATGTCTAGCTGGCCCACAATCTTTCTGGAATTGTGGCACTCAAGCCAAAATACAGTATTTTAGCTAAACCACAGAATTTATAATAGAGCAAAACAATTGCTTAATATTAATTATTATGTCTGCTTTTGATTCTGCCTCCCAACATACACCTTGCATCTCCTGCATCAGGAGGACTTTGCTACAGTACTGAGAATACAGCCCACTGCATCCTTAGAGTCTTTGCACTGGAGCAATATTGCATTAAAGATAGAGAAATTTGGCCAAATAATCCTCCCAATTTTCCAGCTGGTCCTCAGACATCAGAGGGGCTGAGTGCAGCTGGGCTTAATCTCTAAATCTGGCCAAGTTCAGTAAGATCTCAGATGCACCAAGAGTGTGGTTTGCCAATTTGACACTTTAAATCCATTACATTTCAATAAGAACTTTCACAATCACAGGTTCACAAATATTAAGATTTATTGAAGCAACAGAGTATAGATTCTTGTTACACTGCTAGTGATAAATGCACTAGACTTGCAAAGTATAAATGTATAGCACTATGTACAAGTGTTCCCAGGTATTTTCTTGCACAATCCAAGGTGTAAAACTTACCAAAGAGGTCTCCCTGCATTGGGGAGGAGAGAGGAGCAAGTCTGCAAGGTGGTTGTAGTCATCCTCTGCCATGGAGGATTTGAAATACCAATTTATACTTTTGGAAGAAGAGGGAAGTGAGACTGTAGTCAAATATCCTGTTACTGATGTCATAAATGGGGAGGGGACAGCCGCTGTATACATAAATGTGTGATATTGAGAGTTACGAAGGGAGACGTTACAAAGGCTGGGGTCTTGTGCAAGGGTGGAACAGTGTCATGACCCACAAGTGTCATGCCTTCTTCCACCTGCCTATTCCAACAATAGAGTCATCGAACCTCTGCCTGATAACTTGTCACACCAACAGCAGGCCATCATGTCCCCAGCAATCCCTTCCTTCAACACATATCTCATGGCATATCTCTTGGAAATTTCTTCACCATGTCTCTCACAGCACATCTCCTGGCTCATTCCCATAAGCAGCTGCCTAAAATATTCAATATTCTGTATTTGTGCAGTTAAACATTTCTGATGGATTTCACTTTTCCCTATGCAAAAAAGATCTAATTTTTTCTCACTCTCATCTTCAGATTGAAGTAATGTCTTTAGGTATCATCCTGGACTTCAGTCTGTCTTCCAGAAAACTCTTAATCCCTCCACTAAAGCAAGGAATAAGCATTATCTCTAAATTTACTAAGCATGTTTCTGTTTCATTGTCCTTACAGGAATGGTTGTTCTGGCTGGCAACAAAACCAGACACCTTTGCTTGATACCAGAGTCATTTTGATTCAGCTATATGCACAGAAACATCTAGTTCCATTTGGACACCTGAAACTATTTCCAAAGACCTGGAAGATAAAATGCAAAGCCAATAGGAGTCTGCACTACTTTGGATCTGTACTTGAAGAGTAGGCAATGCAACCTAAAAAACCCAAAAGAGGAATGCCTCAACTTAGAAGGAGTTGGATACTGTTCTCATTTCTAATTGTTCAGATTGCTAGACAGATATAAAAACACCCATGTTAACCTCACAGGACTTACGTGTTCTGTTGTGTTCCTTCCTAAAGAGCTGTCTTGAATGATTAACACTAAACACTTTCTGTAACTGCGCAGCAAACCTTTTGCTTCTGATTTATTTTATGTAAACAGTTTACAAGGCCAAGCTGAGTGTCATTAGGGCAGGTTCCTGGCCAAGGAAATGATCGCTCATTCCCAATGAGCACCTGAGTATGCCTGAGGGGAAGAGAAACTTCCAGAGGGCAAGGTTCTGCCAACAAACAGAGCAAGATGGATATTGCTTGGACAACCTGACAGTGCGTGACTGATCTGGAGCAGTATGTGGCCAAGGTAAATGCTAACCATTTTCACTGCAGAACATGTGATTTGCTCAATGGATCTAAAGGAACTCAGATAAGTGGGAATGGGTGTAAGGGGAAGTGAATGATGATTGTAGCATGCAGGCTTACGCTAAATTACTTTTGTACTAAAAGATGGGAAGGAGACTGAAGTGCTGGCAGTTTATGAAAGAGTTATGAGGCAGATCAAAGGAATTACAGACCAGCTGAGCTGCAGACCCACTGATATCTGTATTGAGTGAAGGATAGAACTAGTGTACATGAGGTAAAACATAAGGAAAGAGCTTATATGGCTTTGTAAGAAGAAATTCTGTTATGTGAATCTATAGAAAGACTTTGGTTGGTTTGACTCTTTGTCTTTTGGAGCCTATATAAGACATGAAGCAAGGATACCTGCTTAAGGAAGTCAACCTGGGTATATAAAAGGTTTTCCTAAGTCAGTTCAACAAAGACTCTTAAGACCTGTGAGCAGCCCTGGACTGAGGAGAAGGTCTTAAATGTACAAAAGATGAAAGGGTGTGACCAAAATATTTCTAACAGATCAACAGATTTACTGTGCTATCTACTTCAGGCACAAGTGACCTAGAAAAGCAAGAGAGTGACAAGCTGATTTGTAATGATACTTGGGGACAAATTCAGGACAGCCATGTGTAGGTTTTAGAAGGCAATAAAACGGATAAAATTTAGCATAGGCAATTGTGAAGTGAAGCTTGCAAATAAAAACAATCTGAATTTCATATGTAACATTATCTGAGGAAACCATTATCACCTGGGTGAGACCTTGATATTTTCATGAAACTACTATAAACTCAGCTTAATGCTTAGCAGCTGCAAAAAACCCCCAAACAAACAAAAACAAAACAAAAAAACCAAACAAGAATATCAGAAATTATCTGAGAAAAGAAAGAAACTAGGACAGAATGTAAGTTACAGTGAAAATCTATGGTTCACTTCATCTTGTGTGTAATGTGTCATTAGAAAGTACGTAACGCAACTAGAAAAAAATCAGCAAAGATTAGCTAGAAGGAGCAAAGCCTTGGAATAATTCTTTATAAGGAACAACAAAGTATGCTAGTACTATCAACTTTGAAAGAGTCAAGTAAGGAAGAATAGGACAGAATCAAGTTTTCACTCTCTCTTCCAATATTCTATTCTCATGGAAGATAGTAAATAGAGCTTGCAATTTACAGGGAACAAAACAAAGGACACAGATCTTCACACTTATAGTTAACCTGATGAACTCCTTTATTACAGGAAGCTGTAAATGCCAGCAGTTTACAAAAGGGTTCAAGAGTTCAAATGCATAGCAGAAAAAACATTGAGAGTTGCTGAATATAGAGAAGCTATTTCTGGAAGTCCCAGTATTATGTGTGACTGGAGCTTGGGGTGTATATAGGGTAAATACCACCACAAGCTTTCCCTATTCTTATATTTTTTCTAAGTCTAGCTGCTTATAAAAGGTAGAATGGGTTTTGGGGATGACCCAATGTGAATGTCCTCTTATGTTAAAAGAGAGAGGTTTCCTAGGGACCTGAAGAAGTTGTGTGATTGGCAATAGCTTGAGTTACAATTTAGAGTCAGTAAGCAGGGATTGAGAAAAAAATCTGGAAAAAAAAGAGTTGCCTTGCAAAGTGATAGAGATAAGAGAAAGATAATTTCCTTTCTTTTTTTGTCTTTATACCCTCTTCTGTAGTCTAAAAAAAATACCTATTTTAATGTCTGTTGAAATAAAACCTTTCCTACTACTATAAAACTCTTCTGGTTTTGGAGTACTCAGTTCTGAGCTAAAGACCCGCTCTGACCCTATCAAAGGTTTAACTGACAGTCCTGTCATACCACAATGTCTTCTGGATAATCCTAATGTTTTCACACCAAAACCTTTCTTTGCTGTCATGATTTGGCAATATACAGCAAAATGTGGGACTGCAAAACATTCAAGTGACAAAGTTGTCAAAATAGAATCACAGCTATTTCTTAAAGATAAAATAACCTTAGATATGGAAGACATATAAGCGATGCCTGCTTTCCAAAACTTCCAGAATTACTATGCTTTCTCTCATGGATTCCTTAGACTTCATCATTACTACTTCACAAATTGCTACTCAAGAATTTCTTTGCAGAAATTCTATGTTGGCCATAGCCAGGGTATTTTGACAGGAAAGGTAAAAACTTAATGAAAATGGGGTGGGATTAAATAATAGAAAAAATGGAGCCATGAATTTGTAATAATATCAAGTATGTACTAAAACCCACCCTTGGAAATAGGCAAGTAAGTTGATGTCTGCAGTGCTTCTACATGACAAGTTCCTGGTATAAATGAGAAAGATATTTTTACCTAAAAGAGAAAAAGCTCAACAGAAGACAGTAGTTATGTGCAATTCATGAACAGTTCTTGGCAGGAAAGTTCAAGAAAGAGTGACTGAAAATAGAATAAATGCAGTAGTGGAAAAGATTGGATCTTGGCTAGTTTAGTGAGCAGAAGACTGAGAAGGATTGTGTAGACAGGTCTGAAAGAGTGTAGCATCCCACCATGAAAGGGAAGGAAGCACACAGGTGTGCCCGTGCCTGTGGTGGCAAAGGAACAGCAAAAGTCAGAGGGTCTGCACATAGTAAATTGCACACACAGCATGGAAATTGGTGTAAGTTTGTCCCCTGTCTTGTAGTATAAACACACAGTGGTGAATTTTGAACAACAGGTAGAAGAGAAGGGAAGTGGGGAAGGTGGGTCACCACATTCTGCTGCCAATGTTGATGCAGCTGATGGCATGTTGAGTCTTGCAGGTGCACCCCTGGGCTTTGTGGGGGTAACTTTTTATAGATAAGTTTTCCCTGCCCTAGAGAAAAGCCTCGCACTCTCTATGCAAATTAGTTATCATGCACAATCCCTTCTTCTGGACCTTCCTGGAAATGCATTGAAGGAATTTGGGGAGTCTTTGGTGGTCTTTATTTCTCCCAACCGTTGGTCAACAGTCCATGCCCATTTCTGTGTTGGTCTTATCTCCTGGAGCCGGAACAAGAACACTTGTACCACAAAACTGCTGCTCTACCTCCATATGCCCCCCTTCCCCAGCCATACGCTGTTCTTTCTTGCTTGTTTGCATGGTGGCTTCTCACTAACTATTCTTGATTGTCTACATGGCTATCATTGTTTGAGACATGCACATCACTCTCTTGTCTTCCAGGGTTCTGCAAATAGCAAGAAGGGAGAATTGTTAATTAAGCTAGAACTTGGTTATTTTAAGAACTTGAAGGTGGAATTACCTTTGAATAATCATAAATTGCAAACAAGTAAGGAATCCTAAAATATTACTGCAGTGGGGTTTAAAGTTGGCTCTCAAATAATTAGATAGAGTGAAATGATACTATGTAGATTGCTAGTGCAGTAGACATCCATGTCTGAGTGTATGCACTATTACCAAAGTATATTGGCAATTTCTTATCCCTAACTAGAGTTGGTCTCCCCACCAAGGTAAGATACAGTAAAAGTTACCTCAGTAGCACTGATATCCTGGCCCCTGAAGTTCAAGGTCAACCCAAAAATGTCTTTCAAAATGGACAATTAAAAAACAAAACAAAACAAAACAAAATACAAAACCTAAAACAAAACAAAACAAAAAAAACAAATAAGAACAAAAGTAACAACCCAATTCTGAATGTATGGGCATATTTTCAGAAAGAGAAACTGCTGTCTGAATACAATCTAGTGGTCTAATGCATTGCTTTAACAGACTGGCCCTCTGTTTCTATATCTAATTTAAATTCCACCAAGAACAAAGTGATTTAAAGTCTTTTTGATTTGTCAAGGGCGAAGAATGATCACCAGAGAACTGAGTCATAGGGTTTAAGTTTAACCATTAGGAATGCACATCAGAAGAAATCAGGTCTCTCTGCTCAGAAATCAAATTTGTGGCATAAGAAAATACTGCTAATACAGAATGACTTGGATAACTTACAAAGGCAATCTGTGTGCAGTTGTGGTAAAGTGAAAAAGGATGGAGTTTGCAAATGGCTAAGGTTGTGATATTATTAAAACATGTATTTCAGGTTTGCTCACTGCAGCCTACAGAGATCTATAGAACTGAAACTATAAAAGTTGTTTGCTAAAGGCAAAACAAGGCTGGAAAACAAAGGTTGTCCCTGATTCTGTGTAGCCTGTTCCAGCACCATGCTGATCTGGACAAGGCTACCTGGATAGATTTGAATATGCTGTGCTTTCTACCTCATTTGTTGAGTAAAGAGGGAGACAATATATATTATGCGTGCCTTTTTCCAAACTGTAATATAGATTGGTTGCTTTTTGGGGGTTCAGTAAAAACCAAATACGCATTCTTAAATCTCAGTTATCTTTTTACAGTTATGTCTGTAACAGATTTTCTCTTGAGAATTCAGAAAACAGTGTCTGTGTGGGTTAGCTGGGTTAACAATGGCAGGACTGATATGAGACTTCAAGGTATTTTGAATGAAATATCTAGACTTGCTCTGCCTTTCTAATGCTGTCATTGATTGTCATTACATAGCACCAGGTATTAAGTGCAGCTCAAATATTGTGGCTGCCTGACTGCACTTAAGGCAAACAGTAGGAGCTGTATGGATTGGTATGTTACCGAAATTATTTATCTCTTAATTCTCTTATCTAGTGTGCATAGAGCAAAACTGTTAGAAGAAGAAAACACTAAATTTTGCAGTGCAGATGACTCTTGAAATTAGAATTTTAGATAAAATACTGGCATTTGGGCTGGCTCAGAACTGCAGAAAGATTAAACCCACCATATTCAAAAACGGATAGTGGATGTCTTATGACAAGAGATGAAAGGATTTCAATATAGCAAAAGGGGTAAAACAGTTAACAGATAACGAAAAATTAAGTCACTTTAGAAGTTGTTAGGTCCTTCATATGCACAAATTGCTTTTGACTTCAGTGAACTGTGATTATGCTCCAATCCCAACTAATGAAAATCTTGGATTTAGGATAAAAAAAGACCTTGCTGAATCCTGTTGAATCCTGCACTAGGAAGAATTAGTCCTCTGTACCTTTTGGTATGACATAAAGTTAGGGATCATGCAGAGGTAGTCTTATAGGGGTTTTCCTTCTTGTGATAATGGAGAGGATGCACCATTGGAGAGAGACAATTATTCTATAACTCTTATTTGTAAAGTGACAAAGTAGCTCCTGTCTCTTCAAATTAGAGGACAGCTAGAGGGCTTTTTTAAGTTTTAAAATATGAGGAAGGAGTTCTTAGGGCAGAAATAATTGCCTCTTCTTTGTCATCTCTGTTGCTGAAGGAAACTGAGTAGGAATGATTCATTTTTTATCATCCTTGCCAAAAAGGGCTCTTCTGTCTTCTCTTCTAAGAAACTGTTTTCCCTTGTGCTGTTATTATGTTCTTTGTGGATAGAGTGAGAAGATGGGGCTGACAAATATCTTTTTTCATTGTCTTCACACCTGTTCTAATGACAAGTTAGATTTAAATACCAATCTTCCTGCTGGATCATTGACTACATTATTATTTTTTTCTTTTTCTTTTTTTTATTTTTAAACTAGGGCCAGAAAGTAAGCCACACTTCCACACAAACCTGTTGACCGAGTTAAATTTTGACACTAACCACAAGACACAGAAGCAAGGTAATAGTTTTCAAGAATGAAATAATTTTTCATCACTAGCAATCTCCATTGTTGCAATTCACTGCCAGGTAGGGGCATCCCTGGCAGCAACACTGACAGCTGCAGCATAGGCATCCTGTAGGCAATATTACCTCTGTGAGAGAAATTTCTTAAACACCATGTCATTCTCTATTCTATGCACAGTTATTACACCCTTAGAAACCACACTAGGACCAGATTGCAGAGACAGAGTTCAATCTTGGTAAACACTTAGAAAGTCAAATATTCAAATGAGGAAAAAATCCTGCTTCCATCAAGGGTAGGGTGGGAGGATATGGTGTCTCATTGAACATATCTGTATTGAATGTCACAGATCAAAGGGGCAGAAGCTTAATGAAATAAGGAACTCCCTGAAATTTAAGGAATGCTGTCATCTTATAATTGTAATAAAATACCAAATTAATGTATTTTGCACCCAGAGATTTCAAATAATCAATTTTAGCCTTCACAGTACCCCAGTGAGATAAAGAAGGGATTCACACGAAGAGAATAAAAAAATGAGGTGTCATTACATCTATTTTTACCTTGTAATTTCAGGATTATGACTCCTTCATGTGTGTCCCCAGACAAATGTGTGTTACAATAGCATTTGAAGGTACATAGTGTGACTATACATAAATACATAAATTTGAGCAGCTGATCAAGTACAAAAAGAAGGGTAAGAGAGAAGGAAGGTCACAAGTAAAAACACTGACCCTACTATTTCCAGTGCTTTGACACTTCCCATGTCAAAAAAAATTCTTTCTCTCTCAACCTAAATACCTTTATCTTATTTTTTATTGTATCTGTCAAAGAAGTTTGACATTTAATAGATATTTTTCTGTAATTATGCCTATGTTGCTTTGTACTTTGGAAATCTGCAGTAAATAATGAACACTGAACCTAGAAAGACAGGTCAAACATCTGTATGGTGTATTTTTTGACTGCTAGAGGGAGCAAAGATATAGAAATAATAACTCATAATGATGTAAATACAAAGAAGATAGTCATAAGGGTTTCTGGCAAGCCTCCTGTATGAATTACCCTCAAGAGATTGCAAAACCTTGCAGAATGTGTATATGCAGACAGTCAGTGCTGGTAAATCAGCTATTAACATAGTCTTTGCTATAAGACAGCTGAAAGAAAAATGTCTGAAATAAAAAATGTTTTTCTTGGCTTTCAAAGTTGTCATAAAAACTTCAGTCTAAACATTCAAAAATTTTCCCGACAATGCAAGAGTTCTTTTCTCTTAAATCATTGTCTTTGACTAGATCTTCTCACAAAGTCATGCAAGTTATGCATGATAGTCAACTTTGTGAAAGATTTGAAATGCTTGGTGTTGTTAATCAGGGATTGTTCCAGCAGTAACTCTCTTCAGTACAGAATTTCCTTCACTTTTAGTTTCCATTTTCTCTCTGTTCCTCAACAGGTACCTTTCCATACAAAAATCAGATAGAAAATTGATTGCCTGATGAACATGGTGAACATGTTTTATCCTGACATCACCACACTCACTGCATAGAAAAATGATGAATGCTAAGGACTTCGAGTCCCTTTCCATTACCTTGCAATTTGTTTGAACTAATTGTCCATCTAAGGAAAAAGCTTTGACTATATGCCAGCTACATTACTTGATCTGAAAGCAGATGTACAACAGAAGCATTACATGTATTCTACTTGGTCATTTGGTCAGATTCAGATAACTTATTTATAGATAATGAGATTAATTTTCCCACTAAAAATGTTGCTATAAAAATTCAGTCTAGCAGTAAGTTGCCTATGGGAAAGAAACGGGTGAAGGGTGAACACTGTGATCCATATTGTGAGGTGTCCATTTTGCTATAGAATAGTATGACATATAAAATTTTTAATAAGAATGAACAAAGATTGACAACCTTCACTTTAAGAAAATTGGACTGTTTTCTGCATCCTGAGTGTCATTAGAGCAGTGCTTAAAGGATGTGAGAAATCAAAGCCGTACAGCCTTATAAGAATTTTTATTTAAAGATATATCCTTTACCTTGTTTACTTGTTTCTTTTGTAAAGCTGCCTGGTTTTGAAAGTTCAAAGCCTTATACATTTCTAAGAATTTCTTGAGTGCCTCTTTCATGTCAATGATGATTAATCTACATTTTTTACAGCTCAATGGGCTATCTCCAAAATATGTCTCTGTAAATTAAGAAGTATCACTTGTTGGATAAAATAAAATATGGAATAATATATCTTTTTATTTAACTTCCTGGCAAAGAATCATGTACACTTTGTTATTCATTTAAATAGTGCTATCTTAGTGTCTTTCATGTAGAAAGGTGTTTTTCCCCTTTTCCTTGATGTTCTCCCTTTAAATAATTGCAGCTTGAAAATGCTGAAAATTTCCACTGCACTCTAAGAATACTACATGACCAGAGCCCAGTACAGATCGAGATTCTATTATTTAGATGAGAAAAAAAACAAAAATAACATTTTCTTTACAGTGGAAAATCAGTTTTAATTTTAGTATACTGGTCATATTATCATGAATTATTAAAAATAGCAAAAATTCTGTAAGGTTTTTTTGTTTGGGTGCGGTTTTTTGGTTGTTTGGTTTTGGGTTTGGAGTTTTTTTTGTTTGTTTGGGGGTTTTTTTGTTTTGTTTCTTTGTGTGTGTGGTTTTTTGTCTGTTCTTCATTAAAAGTGTTTTCTAACCTTGTCAGTCTAGCCCTTTTACTCCAGCTACAAAGGTTGTAACTAAATTTGGCACCCAGCTGACTGAGACCTATATTTAACATTGCTGCAAGTCAGTACCATCTCTGACCCAGTGATTGGTTGCACTTCCTTCTCCTTAGCCCTACATCACCTCCTTATGAATTTTGCCCTGTGCAACATAGCAGAACTGAATTTAAAGAAACAATCCAGATTCCTTGTATGCTCCTGGGACTGATTTTGTGGCATCTGAAGTAGAAGTGGCAGTTAGTTGAATGTGCTCACTGGGTACCCCAAAACTCATGTAAGATGGACATGATCTGAGTAAATCAATTTAGGGCATAGTGATCCAAAATGGAAAAGGGTAATATAAATTCTGACTTTAAAAAAAAATTACAGTGTAACTAGGTGTTGATTTATGTATCAGATTATTCTTTCCTGTTTTCATGGGATGGACAATATATCCCAGTGCAATCATTCCTAAGCATTTCCTTGGGGCTGACAAATTTTAGGGGGAAAAATAATTGTGTCTTACACACCACGAGATGGCTCTGAGGAAAACGGCAGTTCCACCAGTTTGCCACCTTCTAACACTCACCAGCCCTCTAACACTAAGGTGCTGAAGCAAATGAGGTATGAGAAACAGTGAAAAGCTGATCTCTCCAGATAAGATCTTTACAGTCGCCATTGTGAAATCCGCCAGATACTTTCGCTTTGCTTTGTGGTTACACACACACCTTACGCAGGGGAAGTGAAACTACTGCCTCAGGCACAGCCTCGGATGGTTTTGATACAGTATCTGAGTGCATTAGCGCCCCTACAATGGTTTGAGCTAACCAGCACACAATTCTCTGGCTGTCCAACAGATGTCCACAATGTGAGCCACGTCTCCAAGCAGCAAGTGTTCTCTACTGTAAAATCACTCTAACTTCACTCGGGAGGCCAAAGCAACAATTTGAGTGAGTTTAATGTTTTCTCAACTAACAAGCTTAATCTGGTTTACTGAAATCATGTTGATTTATTGCCAAAATCAAGCCACTCCCATCACAGAGAATAATATTGTA
>JAOXXN010000364.1:50293928-50308481 GCA_026770055.1 Myrmophylax atrothorax
TTGGATCTTGAGGCAGCTTCATACCATTTTCCAGAGAGTATGGAGAGTTTCTGTGTTGCATTCTCCCTTATTTATGCAGCAGACTGTAGTCATGCCTCCTATCCAATATGACAAATTACAGTTTTGATGCACTTGAAAGGAAAAAAGTCTATTGTCAAAAGCTTTAATATGTTGCTATCTCTTCACACAGTGTTTTACCATCCCTGAAAAGAGTAGAGATTTTAGGACTAGTGGCACTGAAGGAATACTGAGGAAAGGAAAAGTCCCTGTTCATACTGCAGTATGACTTCTACTATACTAGTTTGATGAGAAGTCATTTTGATAGCTATTGTTTCAGGTCAAGAAGTCATATTTGGTATTGACCGTCAAAAGATGTTAAGGTGAAGGAGCAGTGGGCATACCTTTTGGCACCGTATCTACAAAAATGCAAATTGCTTCTTAATTATAATATTAATTTCTTAGTTCCTTTCATCTTCAAGAGACTAGAAATGTGAACTAACTTGGTGTAACTTGAACTCTGCAAAACACAAGGAAGTCATTTCAGCACAGGAAAATGAACGAAACATATGCCATAGCTAAGCCTCATGACTGAAAATTGCATTTTCACTAAGATTAACATGACTTGTGAACGACCTTTCTTCCTTTATGAACAAAACAGCCATACAGAATGATGTGTTTTAACTGTATTTTCAACCTTGATACGTTTTATGCATATATTATCTTGAGTTTGTTTAACTATGATGTTATTCACAGATAGTCAGTAATTATGTACTTGACCAACAAGTACAATGTGTACATATTGTCTCTAAAACTGTGACTGAGCTCTGATTGTATTGAGAAGGACAAAGATTTTTAGATGTGAAAGATTTTTCTTACATTTTTACAGTCAGTTCTAAAACGTTTTTGCATAACAAAGTAACACCAGGGATTTCAGTCATGAGCATGAAATTGCAACTCCATTGTATTTGGTCTGGGAAAATAATATGACTAATATTTTGGGTACAGAACTTTTTTACTGTGTGGCTGAAATGTCAACATTATTACTCGTTCTCTTGGGATAAAATGCCTGCTAATATTGCTGAAGTCCTTGAAATTACCTTTGTATGTGAAGGGACTACATGCTTGGCCTGTAAAATCTTTATTTAGACATGTTGTACAGTACCAAACGATCTCATTTTATTTTAATTGCTGGTTACACTCCTAGGAAAAAAACTCCTAGAGCACCTGATTCAAATTACATTCAGAATGCACTTTAATATCAAGCAAGACATTTCCTTATTTAAAAGCTTACTCTTAACTTGATAATGCACTGGACTGAGAAAACAGAGACAAGGCTGTCTAAATGCAAAGCATGCAGTGTTTCATCAGAAAGCTCAGATATGATTCAGACAGATTAATTTTCCTAGCACATGTTTTGCTGAACCTTTTCAGGCATCGAATTCATGGGATCAAGGTACTTTGTAGCATTATTAGATGCAAGTGTCACCACCATGAGATGATCTCTATATGTCTTTGCAAATGCAAGGAGAGCACAGTGTGTGGATGGGTAGGAACAGCATCTTTTCAGACCGAGGTGTGCAGCTTTTGCCTCTCTCTTGCTGCACTGTATGATGTGTCTGTACAGGCATTCTGGGAACAGTGGGTGGTAAACAAGCTGGAGGGCATACTGGAAAATCTCCAGCCCATGTAGTAAGGGGTTTGAATTTGAACTGCCTTGCTGGGTAAACAAAAAGCAAAAGAAGAAAAAAAAGAAGAAAAAAACATCCCTGAAGTCAGATGTATCGTAATAAGTTGCTTGAAATGAGATCATGGCAAAAACAATCTGGGCCACAATCCATCTACAGAGTGCTATAAATAAATCATGTAGGGTTTAATTCTGCTTTACATAGCTTTCTGCTGTGTCAATGCATATATTTCTATTGATATGGTTAAAAATGCATTCTTATTTATCAGTAACATGCCATATAAATACTAATGAACATAATAATTCACATTGCTGTCCTTTCAAGTGTTGCCTCATAATTAGGAACACTTCTAAGCCAAGATACCAAATGTTAACTTTCTCTAATCTTAAATGGTCCTTGTAAGGCAATCTGAGTGCTTAGTCTTTAACAAGGATATTTAAAGACTTCAAGATTCACATGCTGTTTGGTGGTGTGTGCAGGGAGTTAGGTTTTTCCAGCCAGGGGACTATGAAAACAGGCCGGTTTTGTGTACAAGTGGGTAGAACAGATCTTTTGGCCCATATTAACTGATAATACTCAGGACTGGCAATGTTGAATTTATATTAGCAAACGACATGCAAAAACTTTTAACACATGCAGTAGGACCTATCTACAGGGGACTGAAATCAGTCCTCATTTTGGGAGCATGGTGGCTTCATAAAGGAGACAATTACAAACTCTGTCCATATTTCAGAGAGAGAGACAGGGAGAAGGATCTTTTCTCTTCCCATTTATTCAAGTGTACTATTTCATAACAAAAACACAAGCCCTCTAGCACCATGTTTCCCTTCTTGTTCATCTCAAGTTGGTGAGGATGTCCTTGCCTATTTTTTAATTACTCTCTCCTCTAAGTTAAAATACCAAGTGAGATGCCCATAAGGCATGTTTTTCTTGGCCATAATTTGGAAATAGTAATTGAGGCTGTTAGCTTCAAAATGCCTTGTAATGTTATAATCAGTCACTTTTTCTGTACATAACAAAATTGTTCTTTCTTGGAAATAAAGAGGATGTCGTATCCTGTCAATTTTACTTTCAAATAGCAATGACAAACTATTTACTGAATAATATAAATCTTTATGCAGCCTTTTACCAGTCAGTCAGAATTAATTTTATTTACCTATCAATCTTTGAAATGATAAGCAGATGGAAGAAAGCATGCTTCTGTGTGTTTGCATGTCAATCACTTTTAGCATCATTCAAACCTGTTTATTTTTGTGATGTGTTTATTAATATTGTTTTGCATGTACATTAGGGAAGTTAATGAGGGCACAACTTATTTCTTCAATTTTCTTCTGGTATTGAACATTTCAGTTTCTTTAAGAAAAGCTTTCTCGTATCATCACTGTATCATTACAGAAGTGTCAGGACTTCCTATTTTTCCAAAACTTTTATCAGCAGTAAATAATTCCTTCAGTGTAGAGAATTTACATAATTCTCATCTGTTTTTTAGAAGGAGGAGGTTGTGTCTGTGTGTGTGTTTGTGAGGTCCTTATGTGGTTGAGGTGAGAAATACAGTTGAATGTTTACTTCATATTTTTAATATTTTATAGACTTCTTTCTGAAGTCCACAAGATAACTCTGAACACAACCCAAATACACAAGAATTTACTCTAGGTAGTTAATGGGAAATCTGTTATTACCATAGATTACAATAGACCCTTTTCTTTCTTTCCCTTCATGTTTGTAGACAACCTGATACAAATTTGTGAAAGGACTTACACACCTAAAGCAGGAATTAGCAATATCATGATTACTGATAGATGTGCAATTTGTTGTATTCTGGTTGAAGAGGGTGGAGAACTTGCTGGCCTTTTTTTCACCTGGCTGCTGCAGGCATGAGGTCCTTAAATCAAAGGTGGAGGGCACCACCAGCTTCCATGGCAGGCACATAAAGATAGTGGCTTATACCCACTGTAAAACTCCTGCTCAGGTAGGTGGAGACCAGAGTTGATTTCCTAAGCTTGGGAGGGAGGTGAGTTTGCCCACATATCCTTCATTTTAGACCCAACCAAAGAAAATAATAAGGGTTTCCTTTCTAGTGCAGAGATTGTTTTTAAGTTCTATGGATGTGATATTTATTCACTGTGTAAGGTCCTGGAAGTTCAGCTGTGAATTTTAGATTCCATTTTTAGGGCTGAATGTCTAGAAATAAGAGCCTGAGGCTTCAGCATTGTGACATCTAAATCCTAAATTGAAACTAAACATGAGCTAAGAGTCATGCTGGCTTCTTTGAGCCTAGATCCAGCATTTCCACAATGGCAGCAGTCCTACTCTTTTTTTTTTTTTTAATTATTATTATTATTATCTTAGGTTTGAACCTTGAAACTCTCATATTAGGATAGTATTTCATTTTGCTCATCCACCAGCAGTCATTCCATGTTCTTCTAGAAATATCTGGAAGAACAGGGAATGCCCAGAATACCACTGATTTCTATCATCCTCATTTAATGGATGAGCCATTATCACTAGAGGTAGCAAGGAGCAGCTGTGAGACTCTTGAATCAATACCTGGATTCAAGATTCCATTTGAGACCACAAAAACTACAGTACAGGCACTGGTGAGAACTGAAGTGCCTGCTTTCAAGGGTTGAAGGGGAAGATAGGCAAGATAAAAGCTGAAGTGATTGATGAATCCATGTCAGTAAAAAAAAATAATTAC
Source organism: Myrmophylax atrothorax (assembly GCA_026770055.1). Lineage (NCBI taxonomy): Eukaryota > Metazoa > Chordata > Aves > Passeriformes > Thamnophilidae > Myrmophylax > Myrmophylax atrothorax. The sequence goes on from JAOXXN010000364.1 coordinate 50,298,312, forward strand.
TGTCCTTGAACTGCACAGTGTGAATGTGAGCACACAAACCAAAGAACTGTTAAGGTGACAATCAAAAATCCTTTCACCTTTTACCCACAGGAAAATATATAGCATATCTTCTGTCTATCTGTGTATGTACATGTGTATTACTGTGCATCAATGCATGCATTTATGTATTTTTTCTCTATAAAAGGCTCAGAGTAGAGAACTCAAAAGCATTAAGAACATAGCATTTAGTTTCATGGATCAAAAGAGATAGGACTGAGATCACACTTACATACATAAATGCACTGGGGTAAAGAGAGATAGAAATCTCTCAATATTTCCATTTTCATAGCAGATGGTAGAAAGTACTTAGACATGATGACTCTTACTAGATGTGCTAGCATATGCTGTGGAATTGCCCATACAGAAAAGCCTTGCTCATTGCAAATCTCGTGGGAGCTATCACAAACAAAGCACATCAATTAACATTTGCTTATTATGTGACTGTGTGCATGTGGCAATTTTCTATTTTTCTCTCATGCATTAGGCCTGCAATTTAGTCTGGGTGACAGATATGCCAGATGAAAGCCTCGGTGCTTAGAGTTCTGCTCTTTTCCATTTATTTTTAAATAGCAATACTTGCTTCTTTTCTATTTCCTTCTCTTTTTCTTTCTTTCTTTTATTTTTTTTAAATATATTTCATAGCTATCCAAACATTTTGAGGCTTACTGCTAAACCCCTGTCTATAGCAGTTATTTTGGCATGATCTCACAGATTGAGGGACACAGTGCAAACAAAGGAGGCAGCTGCCTGGCCCAGCATTATAGCTCAGTGAACTTTGGCACAGGTCAGACTTCAAAGCAGTTTCTGCCACTATATCAACAACTCACTCGCAGCGCATAAATTATGCTTACCTGAGACTTGCAACAGCAAGAAAATACATGTCTTAGGAAAGGCATAATCGAGATCAAAGGCAATTAATGTATCCCAGAAGACTAGAGACTGCTTGTATACAGTGCAACAAGAGCTGCATATCTGTAGAAACAGCCTCTTATGAGCAGAGGAATAGAAGGGACAACTGAGGTCACTAATCCCCACAGTCCCAGTCAACTGTGCAAAAGATTGAAATGAATCCACGGGACATATGGTCTGTGAACCTTGTGGTAGTGTCATTGGAGACTGTTTATGGGCCAGCAGAATGTACATCGTTACAAGAACAATGCTGCAAGGAACACAGCTCTGCAGCTATTTTTAGAAATACTGAAATTTTGTGATACAGATTTACAAAAGTCATGTTTTATATTCTGCAGAGGATTGTTATTTCATTAAGGAAATCGAAAGGACACTTCCATGGCAACGTTGCTGATTTAATTTCCTTCCTCAATGCAGAACATTAGTTGCAGCATTCCTTTCATGTCTCCCATACATGCAACTAGCAGACTGTGCATCCCCTCTGGGACTTCACTTGCACTGCTAACTCTGCCTCTTCTTCAGAGAATAGGTGGTGAAAAAAAAAGCAATAAAATTTTGTATCAATCCCAATACTTCATCATACAAATCACATCTTCATGCTGCAGCTGAACAATAAAAAGTGCTTACCTAACACTGTGGTTTGAAACTTTCTGCCACATATTTTCTGGCAATTAAAAAGTTTACCAGGGAAATGAATGTTGGTCATATGTTTGGATTCTAGGTATGCCTGCTACAAAAAGCAAGTGTTACACTCAGAGGAATGCAATTGCTAGGTGATAATAGGCGCATGGTCTTTCTGCTGCCTTGGATTGTTGTGGTCCATCCCTCTAGGACCCTTTCTGAAAGTAACACATTTCTTAACCCTTAGAAATGCTTTCTGCAAGGAAAAGCTGTGTGAGACCATACAGTGCACATCAGCCATTCAAAGGGGAAAATTGCATCCTATGATATTACTGACTCTGAAACTTCCTCTTAGATACTGATGGAACGTTGATGACACCACAACTTCTGCATTGAGCAAAGTGACTAAGAGCTTTGAATAGTGTGATAGAACTAAACATTGCTTTGAGCCCATAGAAGGCACATGTACTTTTGGGTGTCATTTTTTCTTAAGCTACTATTTTGAGAACCTACAGGTGAATAAAACTTGCCAATGCAGTAAGAGTTGCGCAGTCTTACTAGCAAAAAAAGAATTTTTAAAAGGCAATTGATGTAGATGATAGGGAGAAGGGTATGATTTTTGTTTTTCTTTCCTTTATTGGTTTATCTCATGCTTCCCATTTCCTTGCCATGGGTGAGGTGGAGGACCCTGGTGTCACTACAGTGTTATTTCTGTTAACAGTTTACTTTAAAAAAAAGACCAAAAAACCCCCAACAACAACAACATAAACCCTCAGAACTGGAAGGCAGACTGGAGAGGGAAGCAGTCAGACAAGATTAAAGCCTGGAGATTTCTTTGAAAAAAGATTCTCTATTTTCATTAATCAGGAGAAAACTAGAATTCTATGTTAACGAAGCTTAACATCAACTTCATTTGACTAATTGGTTTAACTCCTTTGCAATGCCTACTCAATTCCAGTTCTAGAAATACAGTCTTTTAGTCTGAGATTAATTTTGCTGACTACTGAAAAGCTGAATCCCCTTTTCTGAGCTGCCTGTTGCACAAGCACATTTCCACATGCTGAGAGGAAAAGAGCCATTAAAATATCACAAAGCCCCACACTGGGTGCAGGTTTGGGAACTTCAGGGAATGTGGACAGTGCACTAAGTCAAGTGCCTGTAATTTGAGCTCTTTTACCTTCCATGAACTATCTAAATTGCTTTGCCTTTCTGACCAACCTCAGTGCTTTGCCCATTTGAGCAGAGCAAGTATTTTCAGGAGGAGAAAAAGAAAACTGAAAAAAAAATAATAAATTGTTGCTGCTGTATAAGAAGACAACACGAAAATACTTCACTGTTGGCTGGCAATGTTCATTTGGAATTTCATTAGCAACAGACATAGGATTCCATATATTAGCCTATGGAGAAAGAAATCACACTTGAGAGAGTATTCCCCTTCATAGAAAGAGATGTGCCTCTTTGGTAGCCTAAAGGGGATCTGTTTGAGTTGTCAGAAAGCCACAGACGATCAAAGAGGTGGTACGTGTATGGGTCCATTGGCTTTCTTTCTATCCTTTTTTCAAAGATAGCCTTGGGAGCCTGTCACACAGAACCCAACACGACTCCAAAGCATTTTATCATCCTTGGGAATAGCTTCAGTCAAGATCTCTTAATGAACTGAATGCATTCATTCCATTATATGCCTGAATGTTTTTAAGACTTTTATATTTCAGGATATGAAAAAGGCTGTCATATTAAGGTTTGAAAAATACTTTTATAGGCCTTAAGAAGTGCTTATCTCACAAAAAAAAAAAAAGGTTTCTCTATCCTTCAGAAAGCACTGGGATGCTTGTTACATCTTCTGTTAACTGCTGATGAGCTGTCTCCAGCTAGGTTATTTCAACACCCCTAATGAGTTTAGAACTAGGAGGGGAACAGAGAATAATCCAGGAGGAGAAGTATCAAAAATAGGAGATGTATCAAAACTGCAGAATGTATCAAGAGGTCTCACACTGAATGCACTATGAACCAGATCAGGAAAAAAATGGCTTTCAATGAAGGTAAAGTTAAAGGCATGGGACTAACCCAATATCCCTATAGAAGCTGTACCCAGCTTTCAGTAAGAATTTTATCATGTGAAAAACACCCTGAGAGGAAAATCTTTTGGCATCAATATAGTAGGGGTGGGTAGAAATAGAGATTCTCTCTTCTTTATACAAGCCTGGCTCAGATACCTTAATGACAATGTCCTCATCCTTTGCACCGTGGGATCAAATTCTTGGGTCTTAACTTTATACAACTTTCTACTGAGAGTGGAAAACTGACAAACATTACAAGCAGCAGCATCTTAATACAACACCCCAGACAATGTCAAAGAGCTTCTTCCCCATTACAGTCTACTGTACAAATTAGCAAATTAGGTTATGCAGGAGTGAACTCTCCCATGGCATGGTGTAGGACAGTGTAAGATTCTGCTGGGTATGTGCATGTACATTACACCTGCCTCCAGCTGATGTACTTGAAACATTTCTCTGCCATACAGAGAACTTTCTGCAGGTGCAAAAGAAAGGAGACGTAATGCTAAACAAACCCAGCTCCTTACTGTGTATCTAAAAACATTGCATGAGACTTACTGGTGGGGTCTTGAAAACTCATCTATTCTCAACAACATTCTCATTGTATTCTGAAATAAAGAAAAATATTGCACTTGTTACACTTGGCATGTATCATGCAGGGAGGGAACAATCTATATTATCTTTCAGTACTGAAACAAAGGGTTCAGGAAAGTTATGTGCTGTTGCTCTGAATATGGAGTTTTTCTGAATTCCAAATAGCATTACTCTATTGGCAACAAAATCTGCAGGTTTTGCCCTTTTATCAGTTCTAGTATGACAATGACTTTCTGTGTGTCAGAATCTACCTGCATTTTAATGAGAATGGACTAGAAAAACAAACATTCAGGACAAAATATGGAGCGGAAAATGTCTTTCTAAATATGCGCCTAACAGATACATGAAGTAAAACAGGCACTAATGTGCAGCAGTAAGAGTGGAGGGCAGCAAGTGGAATACCCCCTTTTACCTTGTATCTGTAGGCAGACTAGGCAGTCTAGTTTTCTCTTTCATAACATATAACAACCTAAGATGGTCTGTCCACTAGTCCAACATTGTTTAATATTTTGTGATAATAGTAATATAACAATTTAATATAATTCATTTGAAGTCATAATTTTAAAAGCAGCAGTCAGTGGTTCCTCTGAGTCATTTCTTAAAAATTACTACTATATTTGCCTTGCCTTTTAGGCAAAGCAGAGTAACACGCCTTTCCTAAGTTGTCACACTGCAAGCAGGTAGACCTGGGATTGCAAATCATTCCTATGACATGGTTTAGAGATCTAGCCAAAGGCACCAAGTAATTTTGCAAACCTGATATTTTCATCTTCTTCAACAGGGCAATCTCCCTGGCAGGGCCCTGTCTCCCAATTCACTAAGCAATACCACAAATAATGAGCATAAAATACAACCTTTCCTGTGTGATAGGAGATAAAGCCATCATATAAAAGAGTAAGAAAGAAAGACTGTCTGAGCTACACCTTCCATGAGAAAATGTGACACGGGAAATGTAATGTATTGCTTTGTTGAACCAAAAAAAATTTTTTTTTTAAGATTCATTATAATTATATTTGAAATAAAGCATAATAATGCTTTTACTTTTATTTTCTCTTAAAAGAAACAGATTAATTTTTGCAGGTTCAAAATATTCCTGTGTATCATTTAGGTTTTTACAGAAAATGCATTTTCTATAGAAAAGGTGTCCTGAGAGGATATTTCTGGACTATGTAAGTTGTGGATAAAATTTTTAGAAACAGACAAAATATTGGAAGCCTCTAGGAACAGAGTAGGAAATTGCTACTGTGTATCTAGACAAATGCTTATCTATAATACAAGTTGATCCACCATTTTCTCCATCTTTTCCCTCTACTTGGACCTCTATTTTCCATAGGGATAAGTTCAATCTGCTGCATGCAGGCACATTTTGGTGAGAGAAGCAGCTGTTCATTCCAGGTCTGAATTAAATGAATAGAAGTTTTTCATCTTTAGCAACCAAGTGGAGTCACACCTGTAGCTTTGACTATAGCATGACTGTAGCTTTAACATGTACCTGACACCAGCAACTGTTTTATAGCATGATAAGCTGCAGAACAGTAAAAGGCCGTCTTCAGCTTTTGTACCTGTCCCCAGCATTGTGAATATTAATCAAGATTTGGAGGGCAGCCCCAACCTTGCCCAGCAGAAAGAAGGACTCTGGTTGCTCTGCAGGCGTCTAGGGGGCCAGGGAGGCTGCACAGGCTGCACAGTGCTCCTTACAGCCCCTAGTGGTACTGTGCATCCTCAAGTACCATCTGCTGGGTGCTGAAAACATGTGGCATAGTTCTTGATTATGTCTCAAACCCAGTCCTTAGATTCCTTACCATTCTGCGGTGCTACTAGTCATGAAAGACCATCACTCACCAGTGTTCAAATATCCCTTGCCTCAGCATTTATAGCCTGTTCTTGCTCCTCCCCAATTAGCTATTGCTATTCTGGAAAGGAGCTTCCTGTCTCTGGGGACATTTCTCTGGAGGTGTTCTGCTCATTGCCAAGCAGCAGTCAAGAATCAAATATTAAGAAAGGAACAGAGAAGAAAGTGGAAAGCATTACTATGGACAAGCTCAGGAACTGGACCCATGGGACTCTCACAAGGTTTAACAAGACCAAGTGCAAGGTGCTGCTCCTGGGTCAGGGCAACCCAGGTATCAACACAGGCTGGGGGATGAACAGATGGAGAGCAGCCCTGCTGGAAAGGACTCGGGGGTGCTGAGGCTGGACATGAGCCATCCATGGGCACTCACAGCCCAGAGAGCCAAGTGTGTCCTGGGCTGCATCCAAAGCAGGGTGGGCAGCAGGTACAGGGAGGGAATTCTGCCTCTTACTCTGGTGAGACCCACCTGCTGTGCTGCATCCAGCTCTGGGGTCCCAGCACAGAAAGGACATGGACCTGTTGGAGTGAGTCCAGAGGAGAGTCACCAAGTTGGTTAGAGGGATGGAGCACTTCTCTTATGAGGAAAGGCTGAGAGAAATGGGATTGTTCATCCCTCAGAAGGGAAGGCTTCAGGGTTATCTAATTGCTGCTTTCCAGTACCTGAAGGCAGCACATAAGAAAGATGGAGAGTGACTATTTACAAGTGCATGCAGTGACAGGACAAGGAGGAATAGCTTCAAACTGAGAGTAGGGTTAGATTAGATATTATGAAGAAATTCTTTACTGTAAGTTTGTGAGGCACTGGAACAGGTTGCCCAGAGACGCTTGGGATGCCCCTTCCCTGGAGTTGTTCAAGATCAGGTTGGATGTGGCCCTGAGCAACCTGGTCTAGTGGAAGATGCTCCTGCCCATGGCATAGGGGTTGGAACTGGATGATCTTTAAGGTCCCTTCCAAACCAAACCATTCCATAATACCATGATTTTATGTACAAGGAATATACAATGTATCTACATGCTGAATACTACAGAGTATTTAAAAAAAAAAAAAAGGCCAAAAGATAAAAGCAGATCAGCGTGGAACAGAATTTGAATGAGGAGACATGGCTAGGAGATGTCAGCCTGGATAGGAGAAAAGAAGATATATGAGAGGGGGTCTATAAAATCTTGAATAGTTTAAAGAAGGTGAATAAGAAGTGATCATTCACTTTTTCTTATAATACAAGAGCTGAGGGTCATCCAATCAATCAGGAAGTTTAAAACACTCAGTGGAAATACTTTATCACTTAAAGCATAAATTATGAAACTTAGTTCTGTAGAGTGTTATGGAGGTCAGTAGAGTAAATGGGTTCATAAATAGATTAGAAAAATTTATAGAGGAAACCTCCACTAAACAGCATCATCTAGTTGCCCACTCAAAGGTTCTTAAGACAGTGACTGCCACAAGAGAAGGATATATGAGTAAAAGGGCTCCCATGTGCTTCCCTTGTTCTTTTATAAGTTCCTCAGTTTCCTCTCATAGGTTACAGGCTGTCAGAAAATGAGCTGGATGGTCTGAGTACAAGTTTTTAAGGACACTTGGCAAACAAAGACAAGTTTTTCTTTTATACTATACAGGAGTTGAAAGCTGAAGCTCTCTGTCCTTTTTTCCCTTCTTGGTTAAACAGATCAGATGCACTTATCTAATTTCCTAGGTAATAGGAATTGGTACTGCATTTTAGACAAAATCTGTCTTCTCTATTGGTATTTCTTTTGACAAGTTTATTTTCCTTGACTACATCTCACTTCATTTCATACAAAAGCACACTCAATTTGAGAACATTAATAAAAAATGGAATCTAAGCATTTAAGTTCTACCAATACTTTCCCCCTATTTTTTTTGTTTGACTTTGTGAAAAAAGGGAGAAAGCTATCTGTCTGTAGCCTTCAGATATCATTCTACTGTTTTTATCAATTTTTATCATGCTGTGATAGATATCCAAATGTGTCTCCATTAAGTAAAATGCAGTGTTGTCATAGAGGCATTAATGGAAGTTTTTTCTCCTCTACACTGAATTAGATTCCCAATTTACTCACCTAATTGAATCAATTGTTAATTCAGTGGACAAAGACAAACAGTAACTATATACTACTGTTTGTGCCCCACATATCAGAGAAAACTTGATGTCTGAGAACATTGGTGATATAGAAATATTGAATGTTGTTTCATTTCATAGATTTTGCTGAGCCCAACCTTCTGTAGCACAGAAAAATGTTTGAAATTCCTTCATTAGGATCACACAAGTACTGTGTCCAACGCTGGGCTTCCCAGTTAAAGACAAACATGGACATACCCAAAAAGTCCAACGAAGAGCCCCAAAAGTGATTAAGGAATTGGAGCATCTCTACTGTAAGGACAAGCTGAGAGAGCTGGGATTGTTCAGCTTGTAGAAGAGAAGGCTCACAGGGGATCTCATCAATATGCACAAATACCTGAAGAGAGAGTGCAGAAGAGATGGCTCCACTCTCTTTTCAGTGGTGCCAAGTGACAGGACAAGACACAACAGGCATGAACTGTACAAACAGAGAAGGCTCCATCGGAGCACCATCAAATGCCTTTTCAATGTGAGGAAGCACAAGTTGCCTAGTTAGGTAGTGTAGTCGCCCTTAAAAGTCATCTTTTAAGAGCGAGACTTGACTTCTTAACATCATTAGTCTTTATTTTGTTGTTTTCCATATCTAGGGGGGAAAAGGGGAAAAAACATAAGAAAAAGAGGTCCATAAATACCCAGCATTGCACTATGCCCTTGACTTCTCTGTAAAGTGATGAAGACACCAATAGAGGAAACACAAATGAACAATAAAGGAGTGCTTACCTCCACATAAAGGTAGATAGTTGGGAGTTTTATCCCTTATTTATTGTTACATTTTTATCCTTTATGTATTTATTTGATCCACTAACTCCATGGATTCTATCCATCCAGATCTCAGCCTTTTCTTTTAACATATGGTTAAGCTTCTGCTTATAATTTTAGCTGACTTGACATAAATATTGGTGAAATATGCTGTTTCCTTACACTGTAATATAGAAGTTTGTGTTAAAAGTTTTTTGAGGGCACTTTTTTATTACTGATCTGTGACATAGTAGACCTGAGGTCAAATCTTTGCTCTGCCTAATTTGAAATTTTCCAGATTAAAAAACCTCGAAGCAGAGAGTTAAGCCTGACATCTTAGGTCAGAACCCTAACCATGAAACTAGAAAGCGTGACAGACTTACAGTGCTCCCTTGTAGAATTTCTTTTTCATAAAGAAGCTCAAAAAGTAATTTTTTTAATCCACTGAAGAATAAATACCAACTGTGGACTGACAAAGGTTACCACAAAATGGGACTCATCTTCTAGTCAATTCAATTTTCATATCAATAATTCTCTTTTTAAACTTTTATAATATCTTTTAGCTTTCATCTACTGCTTAATTTTTGAGAAAATGAATGGTCTGTGATTTAAGCATTTAATTGGGACTCAAGAGCCTGCATTCATTTTCTGATTTTCATAAAACTTTCCTTTGTACCTTCCCCAGGTCTCTGCCTCACTACCCGTAGAAGAATGTGTGAGGCTTCTTTCTGTCTCAAATTCTATTGTGAAAGGGCAGAAATTACCCATGTTCTTTATTCAATGCTGGTAAAGTCTGGTTAGAGTGTTGTGTCCATATTTAGGAAACTCCACTTCAAGAAATATTGAGCCAATTGGAAAATGTTTCACAAAAAGTGGAAAGAATTATCAGACATACTTAAAAAACCACTGCATGAGAAAGGCTTGACTAAACTGCAGTTCCTTAACCTAAGAAGAAGCACAGAAAAAACTGTTCTCCTTGCCTTATGGCAGGAATGATAAAAATAACAATTTTTGGGTTTAAAAGATTTAGGTTAGGTGTTAAGGATTATGTTATGTGTTTCATGTTGAGGACATAAATATAGTGAAGGCCTGAGAAAATTTCCCAAAGAAGACTGTAGGGCTGAGGGGTTTACAAAACTTTCTAAGTTAGCATCTGTTTGTAATTATATACTGTTACTTGCCTCATGCAAGCCTACTACTACATGCCAAGTCATGTTACTAGTTAATAGAG
>JAOXXN010000364.1:50310541-50325423 GCA_026770055.1 Myrmophylax atrothorax
GACTCCTGAATTAGTATCCCTAATGTGCAGTGGTTGCTAAATAAAAACGTGCCTGCAAATATCCCTGGGAGTACTGAAGAAAGGATGGCCTGCTTGTAAAAGGGAATTGCAGTTTTCAGTTGTCCTCTAGACGATATTAGTGTAAACCAAAACTTTAAATACCAAGACAGTATGTTTGCAATGTTCCTAAAACCTGTAAGCAGAAAGAGAAATTACCTAATTTGGTTCAGTCAGAGCTTTATTTTACCTTATACGAAACTGGCAGGTGTTTCAGAGATTCTTATCTGGTTTTCTCCAAGACTTGCAACTTTCAGGTGTAGTTGCAAAAGGAAGACCAGGCCAGGAGAATGTGTAATTTCCTTGTAACACACACCAGTCTTTGGGATCATTTAGATGAAAAATTGCCCCTGTGCTCATTTATTATTAATTTGCCCAAGGAAAGAACTTAGCCCTTCTTCTCAGAAAAACAAGCCACTTAAAAGATGCTAATAACTCCTAGGCCTGACCTGCATGGTTCCCACTACCTAAATACATGGGTAATAACTTATTTCGTACATAGCTAAACTCTAGGAATTTAATATGCTCTGAAACACAACACCCCTTTCCAATGAACTGGTACATACTGGAGTGTTGTAGGAAGATTTCCAAGTATAAACCTCATGTTCCATACACACATATATTTATATGCCTGTTTCTCTCCCTCTGGTCTTGTACTCTTGCCAGCACAGAGACATTCTGATTAGAATGGACATTCCAAAGAACTCTGCAGGGAAGGCAATAGAGAACCCCACAGTATTGTGGCCACTGGAGGCCTGATGTTCCTTTCCAGGAAAGTTAGGTAGGATTTTAGGAAACCCTTTATGTGTGTGAGTTTTCTTTCTGAGCAGCAATTTACATAGCTGCTTTTTTACTCCTCTTTCTCCACGTGCCATTACAAATACCAGCAGAACACAAAGACATCAGCAGTTAATTGCTTGACAGTAAGCAGGTAAGACAAACTTCATTAGTTTAGTGTTATTTTTGAATAACATAATGCAGTTCTCTATTAAAAATGCGAAAGAATTACCTGGGGATTATAAATCCCCAGTGTCTCCTACTAAGCAAATATAAAATAGGTCACCTAAGCTGTAAGCATTTTACACCAATCATCACATGAAATGGTGGTGTTTTAACAAGAATCAAAAAGCTAATGGCGCGTATATACCACTAACCAGTGTCCTTGCTAGTCATGACTCAGATCAGATTCCTTTCATTGAAACAACCTCCAATCTTCATTTAAAACCATTGCCATTCAATAGATGAGTTGCAATCAGCATTCCAAAGGGTAATCTCAGCTCTGAGCACACCTCACCCACAGTTAACAGCACAGAGAATTCTGCTGTATTTTTGCCCATGGTTCTCTTCCCATAAGGCTTACCATACTGCATGCCATAATCCTTCTCAACTCACATCTCCTCTGAGTGCATTGAAAATCATAGTTAAACTGTAAACTAGTCCATAGTGAATAACTCAGAATAGCTTCTCACCTGCAAATAATTACAATTTGCTGCATGAAACATGCAACAATTTTGCTATCAGCTGAATACATTACAGCAAATAACAAAGAAATAGAAACCTTTCATTAAACGAAAGCTTTTTTTACAATACCAGCAAAATGTGTTTTCAGATCTTTGTGAGCAGAGCTGAAAAAAAACTTTGGCTTAGTGATTTGAGACTTCCTACAGAGGGTATTTAATTTTGAAACAGAAGAATCAAATCTCACAGCTCGTGAATTTTGTTGGCATAAGCTATTGAAAATTAGTTTGTCCAAGAAAACTGTGTTATGCATGTGTGGAACACAGAAGAAAAGGCTTAGAGGGAGGTTAGATGATACTTATGACTGTTGTTAATGGAAATCAGTCTCCGTTCCAGTTCCTAAGATCACAAAAATATTTCTTTTAAAATTATCTTATTTAACTGTTCTTGAGCTCTAATGGGAAAAAAAAAATTCTTCTATTTGAAACACAGAGGAAAATCAGGTTAATTGTAAGAGCACTGCTATATCAAAACGATCAAAAAAGTTATAGTAGAGCAATCATCCTTAAATGTTTCCTTACAACACAGTAACTAGTGTTTTATAAGGTTCCCTTCAAACTGCTAAAGAGAATATTTTGTGTATGAACATGCAGCTATTAGTCATCTACCAGCTTGGGCCTGCACAAAGCAAAAATGTCTTCTGAAAGATGCTCAGCATTGTTAACTGCTATTGAAAGCACCCTTAATACAGCTGTCTTGGTGAGTCATCAGAAGGAATACAGAACCCTCCTGTATGACTGGATTAGACAGCTAGCAGTGGAGGTCACTGTATAATCATGTTTGATTTTAAAGAAAGGGGCCTAGAGGATTTTTTGGTGTTTGCATATGAAATGTGTAGAATTAGAGATATAAATTTAGAAAGTTATTGGTGCTTGTTCAGATTTAGAGGAACTTGGAACCTACATAGCTTATTTAAATATAAAACAGCAATGCATAAATAAAATGCATAGTTTAAGCTAGTGGAAATAAAATTTCCATATGTAATCTTTTGCATATCAGCCCAGCAAACTAATCTAACCATATAAAAAGAAATTGAATTATAAGAAAAAAACACTTAGGAATGTAAATAGTATTAGTGAATCATTCTGATTAGCTCCAACAAATACCATTTCTGGTTTTCTGAACTTAATAATTTTGGATTTGAACAGTGTTGTATTGGTGTTTCTGTTCAGAGAGCCTTCAATAAGGTAGGAATACTTTGTTCCAACTGAAATAAATTTCTAAAGCTATCAATTTCCATGAAATAGCTCAATTACGCAACTATTTGTGATTATGGATGGCTTAAGGGACAACCTAAGAAAATTTAGAGCTACTATGCAGAAGTATAATTACTCAGATTTTGATCATGTTATATGTTTCCGGTGTCCCACAAGCAGAATCTGGCCAAGAACTTTAAAAGAAAACTATGTAAAGGTGAAGATGACTAATCTACTTTATAAATTATAAAAGACATAATATTGAGCCTAGTAAGATCTTAACCAGTTTTTACTGAAGGCTATTAAAACCAGACCAATAACTAAAATTACTGGAAGTGTTTAATGTAAATATAAACAGTTGCAGTTAGTTAATTTGTTCCTTCAGTCATAAAATTCTGAATTAGATACACAGATAACATAATGGCAAAGAGAAGAAATACAGAAAAAAATCCAGAATGATAGATATTCATAGGCATAGCTCACAAAACACTTGTTGGAAGATTGATTAGATAAAAACAAGATGTCACACAAAGCATGAGTCACACGTAACATGGCTTGCACACGATCTATTCCTCTTTCTACAGAATTATATACATAAAATATGCTGAAAGATATTTTCTAGCTTTAAAAAACTATTATCATACCAAAAGTAATAGACAAAAAGAGCTGCTAAGAAAAACACACACATTTTGGCAACAGAGAGAACAATAAATGTATTGATAAAAAAGTGTTTTGCCTTTTTTTTGTTTCCTAAGTGAAGACACCTCTGATTAAACACAGCAAAGAGGCACAGGAAGTTCTTTCCAGATGGCAGGAACTGCAAAGAAGGCTGTCCGCCCACTCTGTTATACTTGAAGAGGGAACAGACAGGACAGGGAGTACATAATCTGAGGAGGGAGTTGGGCAAAGATTAGGAGATATACATTCTATTAAGGGTTTGAATCAACTCTGTGAAGGTTTCAAACTCCAGGTGGAAGTTTTACAGTCAGTCTCAAAGTGAACTGATGGCCCTACTTAACAATTCTCCTGTGTTGAGAACTGGAGAGGGAGTTCTCAGACAAACGTGTTAGACTGGACAAAATACATCTTTCAATGTTGCTGCTGGGAGGGGCAGGAAGGAGAAGCATCAGAAGAGGAAGAATAGCACAGAGGTTCCCTTATTAAAGTAACAAGCATCAGAAGCCTGTTAATGATATTTAATATCTATGCATTTCTTTTGTTATTTCACTTACTGCAAATTGTTTATACACTGTTATGAAAACAGAAAGGGTTTGCTTTCTTGGCTTGGAAACAAATTGTGCTGCTTTGACAAGAGAGTAAACACAGTCAATTAGATCCATGGTTAACAAGAATGATATGTAAAACTGAAATTGTGTCACTGTACTAAAAGAATATAATTAAATTCAGTGGTTTACAAAGTTTAATATCTTAGTGAAGATCACCAGAACACTGTTGTTCATAAAAATAGAAACTAAGTTTGTTTTGCACAAATCTTGTGTAAATAAGTAACAAAATACTAGAACCTTGGTAGTAAAGCCATAAATCTGATATGACCTGCTTGAAAATCTATTAGAGTAATTGCAAATAATAGAAATGTTCAGTCGAGTATGTTCCAGCAAGTCAGAATTCCTTTTAAAAGACATTGGTGATTCAATAACAGAGCCATAAGGCTCTTTTCTGGTTGATCTAAACTCATCTACTGGCTTCTTGAAGAATATTTGTGAAGAGAATCTATCATGCTCAGTACACAGCTAATTCTTCCCCTTCCAATCTGTTTATAAAGACAGATGGCAATATGTTGGTTTGTCATAAAAAAGGTGGCCTGCATAACCCTATCTAGACATTTGCTTGGAAACCTGGCTGTTCCAGAACTACTCACCCAGGTGCCCTGCAGAATCACAAAGCACTCTTCTGTTGGTGACCTGGCAGCAGCTGTCAAAAGTGGTATTCTAAATATATAGAAAGGAAATATGCCCCGGACATCTCAGCAAGTGATATCCTGGCAAAGATATAAAAAGCTTAGCATCAGGAGTCCTTAACTGGGGATAGTGGGGGAGGGGAGGAAGCAAAGTAAAACAGGAAAATCTTTATTAGATATCAAAGAGACTTGAAATAATATTTTGAGTTTTCTGTTTGCCTTGCTGAGGTCATTACATTACAACTAATTTAATATGCTCCAAACCTAGGAACTGAGAGGTTAATTTCAGCTTATAAATTCTTCATATCAGAGAGCCTAAACAGTTCCTAGATAAAGTCAGTTTTAAATGAGAAACATTCTTCTGCCTTGACTATAGTGCTGCAGATTCTAAGTTCTACTTATACATAGGGTGGAACCTGGAATAAAAATGGCATTTGACTCTGTCTTCACCACTGGTGCCCAAAACTATTTTCAAATGGAATTAACTGTAATGTATATGTATGCACATTCAAGGTATTGTAGTCATGTTTTTACTTAAACAGCATAAGAACTCAGCAAGTACATATGAATTTTGGCCTCTCTTAAGCAAGTAATTGATTGTGTCACCATATGTAAACTCCTCATGATGAAATGAAAGAAAGAAAAGCTTGTAGCATAACACTTCTGAACTGTTGAGGCCTTTAAAATAACTTCTCACAAAGTGTAATGTTATGTATCCAGATTTGAAAAATGTAACTTGTTTATATAACTAGAAGCCTTGCAATCTGCGTTCTACCACACTAATTTTCAATAAGTAATGAAATTAACCCAACGACTTCTGTACTTCATTAGTTAAATGTCTGCTTTGTTATCCCTTTGTCATTTCACAGTGTAAGTCCTCAGTGAAAGTACTTTGATTTTCCATAATCTGTGTAGCATCTTAAATAACATTAATGCTTTAACAAATATATCATGGTCTAAATTTCTGTTGCAGCAACAGTGCGTTACTTCTAAAAGGGAAAGTACTGTTGCATATATGGAAGTTTAAAAGTCTGAAAATCCTACCAGTGGTGTAATACAAGTGCTCTGGAGCTGGAGAGTGAATAACACCAGGCATGAGGTGCCCCATGCTGATGCTTTCATGAAGGGCGCTTAGCAAGTGTATGTAAGGAATGGACTTTTGACACATCTGTGCCGACTCTTGGCAGAGCTACTTATAGCAGTATGACTCTGCCCAATGCAGAGGTCATTAATGATCTTTATATCTAACCATAAACGTGCTTAATTCACCCCAAGGGGTACAACAAATACACCCTGATGCTGCAATTCATGAGGAAAATAGAGTTAATATTAAAATTTAAACAAAAATGTTGCTGAAACTGCTGTTTGTAAGCAAAATTCTTCCTATTCTAGTCTCTATGCAGGTTTTTGTGGTCCACACCATGAAATGTGAGTGCAGAAAACAGAAACAGTTGCACAGAAAACTACTTACTGGATTGTGTTTGTCTATACCATGAGTTCATTTGCACTGAGACATGTTATTTCAATTAAAAATTGTGTCTTTGTGTATGCTTGTTTCATCGTAACCTGTAGAGTTATATCATGTGACAACAGTGTAATTCACAGTGTTCTAATAGAATTAATTCACTAATTAAAATAATACTTTGTTTTGAGCTCTGTTTTTTTCAAAAAATAGAGTATCTATGCTGTAAATCCTAAACCAAAAACTGATTAAGGATGAATATCAATCTATTTTCTGCAATAAGAAAAGAAAATCAGAGTGTCTGAATTTTTGCATGTTATCTCACACAGTGTTAAAAAGGTTAAAACAAAAGAGTTGCATTTATCACAATTGTTCCTCCATGTTAGCTTTTTTTCAAGAATTAAAATATGGAGGAATACATAATACCAAATGCTGTACTCACAATTCATTTAACCTTCAGAAATCAATGTGAGATTCTGTCAAATGTGTTACACTTTCCTTTGACTGTGAGATTTTTATCTTTAGAACAAATTCTTCTATAGAACTTCAGGTGTAAATTCAGAGAACCATCTTTTGGGCAAGAGTCTAATAAGCAGCCCACTGGAGTCCTGCAATTACTATTAAGAAAAAGGAAATGATGGATGTCAGACCTGTTCTCCTCAGTTATTCTCTTGGGAAGCTGATTTCTATAAACAAGGTATCTGGAACTTTTGGATTAACCTACAGTAGCTGAAATATGAAGATAATTTTCAAAAAGGTTAATAACGGCCAATCATTTTCTGTTGGCAGGAGTATAACTTAAAACTTTGCATCAATAGCAGGATATTGGTATCTTGTAGGACTTTTGAACCTTTCTTGTTGTGCCAGACATCACACAAACATAGCATAACTTTATCACAAGTTGTCAATTATTGTTGAGATTCTTGCAGGTTTGATTTTGATCAGTAACCTTGAGGCAGTCAAAAATACAAAGATGGAAGGCAGTCTGTATGACATAGTGAAAGAGCTCACAATTCTCAGGCAGAGTGAAGGAAAAAGAATTGGAAAAACAGCAAAATACAAATGGATGAGTAACAAGAATTACAATATAGCATTCAGTTGTAATTAGAGTTGATTTAATCCTCAAAGAGTGAGAGTGGAGGCACATTTCAAGTGAAATCTTATAGACCCTATATGGATTCTCACGCCACTCAACATTTCCATTAGTCATTTGACTGATGGGGTAAAGGTATGACACATTTTCAGGCGATACCAAGACAGGAGTGTATGTCTTCTACAAGACAGAAGCACAGAATGACCTTGACAGGTAAGAGAAAGAGGGAGCAGCTTGTGTGAAACAGGTAGAAACAATCAGCTACACTGCCAAGCAATGAATTCTGCAGAAAATAACTGGCAGCTCCTGACAGTCAGCTGTTGGCACTGAGTCATCAACATCATGTCATTGCAAAACAGTCAAGTGTCATATGAAGAGGCATGCACAAACCAGTAAATATAAACACCATGGGAAATCATCTGTTCAGTCTATATGACAGTGTTAAGTTTACGGAAACTAAAAAGATCAGATCCCCTCTGTGAAAAGGCTGAGGGAATTGGAGCTGTTTGCTCTGGAAAAGGGAGGTTGATTGTTCTCAAATTTATTTAAAACAAATAAATAAACAATCAAAAAATGAGCTTAAGGTAGAGCCAAGAGACAGATTTCAACACCAATAAGAGTGTTCTAAGGGTAGTATTGACCTGAAGGAAGTGACTTAGAGTCATGTGTATTAGCTCTGCATTCTAGAACCACAGATATAGAAGTGATATCCCTTTAAAATGCATTTTCTTGTTGGTCAGTATACATAACCTTTGCAAAATAAGCATGATTTTTTCTGCTTGTATGTCTTTAAAGCTTATAAATCCAGGCTCACCCGAGTAATAGATTTCTAAAAATACAGAATCTTCTAGTAAGAAATATTTTTCAGAACCTTAGTCATTTTTTCAATTTAGATCAGTTTGAAAGAAGAACTTGCATAAAATAAGTTATGCAGAAAGGAATTTTCATCTTTCTGATTTTCATTCCTTATTCACTTAATTCTGGTCTGCAATGTATGTGCTGACTGAAATTAAAGTGTCCTTAAATTATCATTACAGGACAAGTACTTTTCCACATCGTTATTTATACAAGTAGATTGTACACCATATTAATGAGAATAATTCCAGCATTAATAACATTTAGAATCAAAGTGTGATAACTTAAACTAAAGGTAACAAGCATACAGAAAACAGTAGGCTGTAGTGATCAGGTTGCTGATTTTTGATCTTAATAATGAATAAGTACAGTGTAATTACTGTGCCTCATAATAAAAAATTTGGCCACAGTTCTCTATACATTCTACTCCCTTTTTCTACTGAGATTCTGAAACATTTAGTGAGACAAAATAGACACTGTAAATCCAATGCATACTGGAGTACTAAGTATTTGGGGACCACTTGTATGTGGTGCTATAATCCAATGAATTGATAAAGTGTTTCCACTGGCTTCACTGCATGGTGAATAAGACCCCTATAAGCCCATGCTTGTTTGTGAAGTTCCTTTAGCAGTGAGTAGTGCATGGAGTAAGAGCTTTGTCCTCCCACAACTCAACCTGTCCTTGAAAGGTGTATCTACTATTTTTGGAATAAGGTGACTGTTACTTGGGAAATGGAAAATCAATCTGGATGTAAGTGAACCTATGTTTGCTGCTGGTATGCTTCATATTCTTTGACTGCCATGGTGAAATTATAGCTTAAAACAACAGACTGACAATTCCTATCTTAAAAGGGATACTTTTAAAAAAATCAATATATGGCTTAACTGCTTTTTATTAGCTATATTAAAAATTGTTGCAATAGCAGTCTTGACAATAAGAACAATAACAAACTTATTATTCATTAATTTCAAAAAATAATTGCATGTATTACTTCCATTGTTATTCTGTGTGTCAAAGTGTACCTTGTATTACAAGCTGAAAAAATAAAAATCATCCAACCTGTGGCTTGGAAAGTTTTCATGTTTAAAATTAAATCTGCAAATACAAACTGGGCTGTAGAATTCCCATTAGAAACAAAATGGTATTGTCAAAACTGGTGGGGTGAATAAAGTGAATAAAAGCACCAGCATTTTGGGACTTAAGTACAAAAATGCCTCCAAATGCTCTGGAAAATTAAAGCTGAACAGTAAATTCTATTTTCGGTTGCTGGGTTTCTTCACGCTGTTATATAATGCTTTCAACTAACATAAGTGATGAAAAAAATGGCAGAAATGGACTTTTGACCTATTAGGCACTTCCAGTCAGTTGGATGGTGATATTGCAAAAGCTCACAAAAGCTCCTCCTACTCCTCCTAGTTCTTCAGGGTGCTTTTTTTGATGTCGTGCAATCACAAAATTCCAAGAAAGCCTGTTTGTTTGTTGTTTGTTTGTTTGTTTTCTGGTAGGTCTGAGGTAAGAACATTTCAACAAATAATTTGGAGTACAGATGTGTGCAAACAGCCTATTTCCCAGGGTCAGGATCACAGCTTTTTTAGTAGACTTCTCCTCCTGTTAGAATAAATGCAAAGATTGAATCAAACATCTAGAAAATCTGTTATATTACTAAGGTTCACATTAAAGACTTTTTATCTCAGCTACCTAAAATTCTGAATTGTGTTATTGATAAAAGTCAGGATTACAGAAAGGTTGGAAAGGTCTGCTGGAGGTCATCTGGCCCTTCTCCAGCAGGGCCACATAGAACTCGGGACCATGTCCAAGCAGTCTTTTAGTGTTTCCAAGGATTGAGACTCCACCACCACTCTGGGCAACCTGTACCAGTGCTTGGTCACCCTCACCATGAAAAAGTATTTGCTGATGCCCAGGAGGAACCTCCTGTGTTTCAGTGTGCGCCCATCGCCCCTGATCCTGTCATGGGGCACCACTGAATAGAGCCTGGCTCTGTTCACTTTGCACCCTCCCTTCAGGAGTTTATACATTGATACAAAGGGCTCCCTGAGCCTTTCCTCTCCAGGCTGAACAATGTCAACTCTCTCAGTTTTCCTCTTATCAGAGATTCTCCAATCCCTTAACATCTTAATTCCCTTTCCTGGAGTCCCCAGTCCATGGGGTCTCTTTATGTGTGTCTTGTACTTGGAAGCCCACAGCTGGACCCAGCACTCTAGATGTGGCTTCAACAGTGCTGAATAGAGGAGATCTGTTGGCGACACTCCTCCTGATGCAGACCAGACCAGGACACCACTGGCCTTCTTTTCATTACACAGTGGGATTAGAATGCTGTGCTAAAATCTAATATCACATTTATTCATGTTCACTCCCCAAAGTAATTGGAGCATCTTAGCAGAGGAAATAACCATTCTGTCATTCCTCTTTTCTACAATACAGAATTATTTTCAAGTTATTTAATCTATTGTAATAACTAGCCTCTCTTCTACACTTCTTCTTAAAATGCTGAAGTCAGGATGATCTTTGATTTTACTCAGTACAGAAAATAAATGTTCTTCTTCTGTTCAATTTGTAATTTCTAACAAACACACATTCTCCTACATCTGAATTTTCATTGCTTTTACCTGATTCCGAATACACAGTGAGGTGGAAATAAAATCTATTATTTGGTCCATTAAAATCTTCAAGAAATACAAGTTAATTCTGGCCACTTCTCCAAGAACTAACAGAACTAGTGCTGAATCCAACCTAGATATTTCAGAACAGAAAGGGGTGGGAGGGAAGTAAACTTTAAAGTTAAGTAAAATAACTCATTTTTAAAATACAAAACCTACTTGTTATTAAGATGCAATTAGTCTACTAATTCACAAAACCTAATTAGATTCAGAAAATGCTGGTATTTGTTGGAGTCAGTTACTTTCAAAGTCTAGAGAGCAAATGAAAGTGTGCTAAGTTTTTATGGACATTTATTGGATTCAGTGTGAAAGCCTGACAAAATACATGCCCTGAAAAAGGCCTAATTTGTCAAAGTTCTTCTTAAGTGTGTTACAGGAATAGACAATGTACAACAGCCTGCTAAAAAAAAGGTGTCTGTTAAGTTATATGTAGCCACCCTACTCACTCTGATTTGCTTCAATAATAAATAATTTAGATACATTTTGCTGCATTGGTGGAGACTTGGCCATTCCAACAAAAGTCTCCAAACTTATCTTACTTGGGTTCAATGACTGTTGGCAGGGGTGGAGGGATCTTTGGATCTGGAGTTCGGCAACAAATGTCCAAGTATTCTGGTGGTGTTTTCACCCCATTTTGAAGTAGTAGTAGAGAGGTCACTTTACAGTCAATGACACTTTACTCTAATGGGGGAGAACTGATCTAATAGTTATTAAACATATGCATCTGCTGAAAGAAAGGAATTAGATATTCTTGGCCCCAGCGTATTAGCCTTACTGTAATATACAAGTTAGCTAAGTAGGAAAGGAAGAAAAATTATTTGCCATCATCTGTTGACAAGCAAACAAGAAAAGCAGGAACCATCCATGAATCAAGTTGGACACATTTCAAGCAAATCACTTGGAAAAATCAATATTATGTCAAGTTTTACCCTGCATCTTCATTAATGACTGACAAATGTAGCAAGCATCATTGAAGCCTGGCATATAAGACAGAGATATTGGGAAGGTTAGCACATCCAAAAGAGCAGTAAAATGATTCATCTTGTAAGATGCAGGCTGTTATACAGAATAAAACATAATGTGAAATACAAATAAAATATGTATATGCAGAAACGTGGAAAGAAATAATCATTAAAGTAATCAAAAATTATCAGTGTACATTTAAACACAAGTTTCAAGTGGCTGAAGAGAAAAAATTATGGTTAAAAGCTATCTTCCATCATGTCATGAACAGAAAAAGAGTACTGCAACATGTCAATGTTCCTGTTACAGTTTCATGAAGACTATTGTATTTAGTTGTAGAAAACACTGTCAGTATAAGCCAACTAACAAACAGAATTCACCAACGAGCAAAAACAGCGATCAGTATTTGCAAACCTGGTGTTTCTGACTTAGATTTCAGAAAGGAAAAAGGACCAAAACATTTCATTATTTGCATGATCCTTCCCCTATCCTGGGCACTGGTGAGGCCACACTTCAAATCATGTGGTCAGTTCTGGGCCGCTCACTGCAAGAGAGACACTGAGGTGCTGGAGCATGTCCAGTGAAGGGCAGCAGAACTGGGGAAGGGTCTGGAGCACAAGTCTTATGAGGAGCAGCTGAGGGAGCTGGGTGGGATATTTAGCCTGGAGTAAGGGATGCTCAGGGGAAACCTTGTCACTGCCTACAACTACCTGAAAGAAGGTTGTAGCAAGGTAACAAGTGAGAGGACAAGAGAAATGGCCTCAAGTTGCACAAGGAGAAGTTCAGGTTGGATACTAGGAAAAATTTCTTCACTGAAAAGGTGATCTGGTATTGGTAGAGGCTGCTCTGGGAAGTGGTGGATTCACCATCCATGGAGTTGTTTAAAAGACAGTAAGTTGGCACTTAAGGACATGGATTAGTAGTGGAACAGACAGTACTGGGTTAATGTTTGGACTCAGTGATCTTAGAGATCTTTTCCAATCTAAATGATTACATGATTCTATGAACAGTTAAAAGGACTCAACTACACAATGTGTAGTGTTTGAAGAAGTTTTCCTGTAACCAGTTAAGAAATCTCCACTTGCATGTAGAATTTCTCACATGGAGAGTCAGAAGCATTTGTATTTGTAGGCAATGTGTTCCACCACTCCTGCAAAACAAAACTGGCTGAAAAGACACTACCACCTTAGGGAGAAAGTTAATATCAAACAATTGGTTTGTGCTGGAGAAAGCGGAAAAACACTGAGCTGCAGTTACTCCTGATGCCAGATTCCTTTGAGTTCCTGGCCCAGTCAGGACATGTGGTCCTGTTTGCCAGGAACCTCTTGTTTATTAGCTGTACTTTTGCATTTTTAGAAGTAGGTGTTCTGAGCTCGAAATTAGGCATCCAGTTTGAGCACTGATATAACACCAAGGCTGAATAACAGGTGAGAGTCTGTGGTACATGAGAAAATAGTAGGACAACAAGTCCACAAGATCTGGATTGTCACCTAAATCTTTAGAAATCAGGGGAAAGTGCTTTTGCATTTCTAATGAACAGAAAAACTATCCATATAAATAAAAAAGAGATGGGACAAGCTATAGTTTTGATTAGATATGGCTGAGGTCTGCAGAGATGATGCAAGCAGTTGTTTCTGAGATTCAAACTTAAAATGGGTTTTTACAGAGACATCTATATAGATTTCATTTGACATGAAAGGATGTATATAGCAGATGTTAAGGTCAATAGATTCCATAGTAACAATGTACTGTTAAAAATACTTCAGCAGCATACAGAAAGCAACACATCATTTTAGGTTTGATTTTAAAGCATTGACAAGTTTTATTTTCCATTATATATTTGAACACTTTCTTATCAGTATTTAAATTTTACAGCATTATAGTATTATATACACAAATTCTAAGGTTTTTTAGGTTATTTCCACTCAGCAAACATATCACTAAATGGTTATGGGGCCATTTGTCATGACAAATTGGATCAATCCCTGAGCAATGAAGAGGATCTATGCAATTTTGTCAGCCTTAAGAACTGCACTGAGTATAGGCATTTCATGATTTTTCTATTGTCTCTGTCTCCGACAGAAATTAATGTGACCTGACTCTCACTGATGAAAAGAATGAATGACTTAGTCCAAGTATTGCATGACTGCACACAAACCACTACTGTCACAGTAACATCGTGCCCAGAATCAATTACATATTGAACTTTCCAGAAAAGAAAATTCTTCCATTATGTTTATGAAGAAATCATAATTTCACAGGAAAAATAAAATTAACAATGAAAGTAGTAACCCTGAAGAGAAAGGCATGTGGGAGAAGCAAAAATGATCCTTGCACCATTTAAAGCACTATAGACTTCTGCCTCTCACTTCTGAAGTTGTAATTGCAAGAAGTCTCATTAGGAATAAAAGTCTGTGAAAGTCTTGGAGGCTGTGAGCATCAATCTCATATATGCAGTCAATTTAAGGCTGTATTTAGCTAAGGCATATAATACTATCTTTCCTTGGCATTTCTGCATAGCTAACTCTCACCAACTTCTGCCTGTCTGTTGGCTTGGCTAGTTTATATTTAACCAGATGACCAATATCCTTGAGTGGATCTGGACTGACATTTATTTGATGGTCAGTGGAAGGTTTAGTAAGGTCTTATACTAAAATAACCATTAAGCAGAGACAGAGATCTACACATAGTTATTGTTGGCCAGGTTTGCCAGACATATGTTCTAAACAGCATCATTCAAGACATATTTTGAAGGAGATTTTGAAGACCATTACTTGGCCTGCATGAGGTAAAGCAGTGGATAATAAAAAGAACATAATGAGCCCTTTCTAATATTCTTACTTTTTTTCCTCATTTCTTCCTTATATATCCAAGCTAAACAACATGAACAGGCTGCTACCGAAGGTTTGTGACAAGCAGAAGAGAACAGAGTAGTCACACAGAATAGCAACAACCACTGGGGCTCAGAATAACATTAAGGTACCAGCACCAGATAGAAAAGTACCACTCAGAAAAGAAGAAGGCACAGGCATGGACAAAAGAAGTACAGGCAACTGAGAAAGAATCAATCCCCTATGTGGGCCATTGATTTGAGTTGGACTCGATGATCCTTGTGGGTCCCTTCCAACTCAGAATATTCTG
>JAOXXN010000364.1:50327252-50340029 GCA_026770055.1 Myrmophylax atrothorax
ATTGATTTGAGTTGGACTCGATGATCCTTGTGGGTCCCTTCCAACTCAGAATATTCTGTGATTCTGTATGTATGAAAAGCAATTCGGTTTCTGTATTTATTAACTGTACATGGAAACCCCATGTGATTAAAGACATGCCTTGGAAAGGGAAGTTCACTTGATCTTAATGATACCAGATCCCAATGGAATTTCATGAAATGCTACTAAAAGCACAGAGACCATGCAACAACCCATGGATAGGGAATAGATGTGCAAGCAGGATTTAATATAATACTC
This sequence comes from Myrmophylax atrothorax, assembly GCA_026770055.1. NCBI lineage: Eukaryota > Metazoa > Chordata > Aves > Passeriformes > Thamnophilidae > Myrmophylax > Myrmophylax atrothorax. The sequence continues at coordinate 50,327,529 of JAOXXN010000364.1, forward strand.
CAGGATTACTCTTTTTACAAGTATTCTAATATAAAATTAATGTACAAAAATCCAGAACATTGTCCTACTTCGTCTTTCTTCAAATTCTAAATTAATTTATTGTAAATTTTAAAACTTTTAGAAGTACAATTAAAAGTGGAGATCTGCTCACTGCTAAAGTTTACTTTAAACCCAAATCTTACTCCAGCAGCATGTTCAAGCTAGTTCATTACTTGCACACATGAAAATGCAGCAGCTCAGATACAATTTTCCCCAAGGACTGAATGCATACTAAAGGCAATAACAACAAAAATGAAAAACAGCCCTACTCGGGAGTCGAATAATTATATTTCTAAACCATTTTTCACCTGTTTAAACAAAATCCATTACATTGTTCTGCAGCCTTCACTGCACTAGCCGATTCATATACACACACACACGTACATATGTATATTTCAAATTCCCACTACTTATTAATTTTGCCCAGGCAATTTGTCTCTTTTTTGACTCTGAACTCCATGGAGTCCAAATACACTCCTCAGAGCATCTGTCTTTCAAAGCTAGGGCAACACCTAATATGCAACTGTCACTAACATATACAAATAATAAATAACACAAATAATGAATAATACAAATAAGTGGCAGGGAAGATTTGGGAGGATAAATTTACCCTTCAGAGGTCATGTACAAAACCTGATTAAGTATCTAACAGACTCAATTTTAGAAACAGTGAATATAGCTTATTTTAATTATTAGCTTTACAGGAGTCATCAATTATAGCTTGAGATACAAATCATCTACTGCTAAAAGCTAATAATAGAGCAGGCACTATACATTCTCAAGTATGTCCTTTTTTTACACAATTCTTACACAATTCTCTGGCATATAATGTAGTGTCTTAATCCATTGTATGCATCACATTTGCCAAACCTAGCAATAAAATACGCAAAAAAGTTCTACAGAGGCATTAGATGTTCTTAACAACAAAGAGTTTGTACATGAGAAGGTGCTTATGGCAGTTTTGCCTGCTCATGTGTAGGCTGAGTCTTTCCTGATGTAGGTCAAAGTAAGATAAGAGTTTCTTTTGAATCTGAAATTGCCCAAAGACAACAGTTGTTGGCCCAGGTGTGATGGAATAAAAGAAACTTAGTCTGAACCTTGGTCGGGCCTGTGTTTTTTATCCTGAGCCTTGCCAAGGTTTTCAGTGCCTCTAAATGAGGACACATACAGAGCATGGAGTTCCACACTCAGGTTAGAAGACCTAAGTACTATGGTTGCACTGAAGGTTGGAGGTAACTGGGAAATGGAAAGATTTTAAATTGTTATTAAACCATGAAGTAACCCAATTCCAAAGTAAAAACAAGCCATTACTTTACTTACATTGCAGTGCGTTCAACTCATACATGTGACTGAAAAAGAATAAAATTATTGCTGCAGAGCAGGAAATGTGATGGTATGAGATGCTGAAGTGCTCCATGTACATGGCTGGAGAGGTTTGGAGCACATACAGTTGAGGTCAGTCTCTGAATTTCAGACTGTGAGAAAGATAGCCCTGTAGACAGGCAATTCCACTTACATGCAGCTGTTCTTGTGTTAAGAACTGTACATCAGAGAGCTGTGTTCTCGCTTTTCCATTCATCTTCCAGGAGGCTTCATTTCATGTTGTCACATCTCAGATCAACAGAGCAGTGGCACAGCTGGCACTGCTAGAGGCACATGTCACACATGCACCAGGATGAACAGCTTCACCACACCATACTCATTTCTAGTGTAGGGCTTTTGGAATCACTGGTGACTCTTCTGACCCCACCCCTGAGAATGAGAAATTAAGTTGAACTGTTCGCCTCTGTTGGAAAAATGCATGTGCCAATTCTCTCTATCAACTACCACCTCTGGCTGATTTTGCCTGGATTGGGATTGATTTTATTCAGTGGCTGTATTGGGCTGTGTTTTAGATTTATGCTGAAAACAGTGCTGATAACACGGGTTTGCTTTTGTTACTGCTGGGCAGGGCTTGAACAGAGCCCAGGGCTTTTCTCCTGCTCATCCCCCACCCCACTGGTGAGCAGACTGGGAGTGCAGAAGGAGTTGGAATGGGACACAACAGGGACAGCTGAACTCAAATGACATGCCAGACCATATGGTATCATGCCCAGTACAGAAAGCTTGGGAAGAAAAAGCAGGTGGGAGATGTTTGGGGTGATGGTGTTTGTCTTCCCAAGTCACTGTTACACTTGACGGGGCCCTGCTGTCCTGGAGATGGCTGAACACCTGCCTGCCCATGGCACGCAGGGAATTAATTCCTTGATTTGGTTTGCTTGCAGGTGTGATTTTTGTTTTCCCTGTTAAACTGCCTTTATCTCAATCCATGAGTTTTCTAGCTTTTAATCTTCCAATTCTCTTCAAGCTTGTGCTGGTGAGAGGATGAGTGAGAGGCTGTGTGACGCTTAGGTTGACAGGTGAGGTTAAACCACAACACACCTGAAAGCCCAGATTTCATATTTGGCTTTGTTTCCATAAGAAGAAAATTAGGAGAATATTGTGAATCCAAGTTACAATATCTAAGGAGGAAAAAGGGAACAGCGAAGTGAAAGACAAGCGTATCTTCCAAAATCCTTGCCTCTGTCAAAGAAGATATATTGTCTAGATAAATCATTTGCTTAAGGGCTGGGTTATTGCTGTCACACAAAATAAAGGAAGCAAAATGAAGGAAAACCGACTTCGGAGTCAGATCTCTTATTTCCAGTGATTTGATTTGCTAGAGCTTTCACATTTAAATATAAATGTTGGAAATTAACATCCTCAGTTGTTGAGGTGCCTGAGATTAGTTATGAAGTCAATATCTTTCATCTTTTTGCAAACAGATAATCTTGTAAAGGAATATGTACATAATATTTGTTCTGTGGAGTTTTTTAATCGCTTTAAACATTTCTTTAGTACAGTAGCTCTGCAGAACAATATAGATGTAAAGCTTCATGTCATATATTTGATGATTATATTAACAGAAATTGTACCAGAAAACATTCCAATGAAAAATTAATTTTAATAATTTTAGATTAGTTTCTGGTTGGTTTAGATCACAAGTACAGATACAAAAAAAAAAATCAAAACTTAATGAATTTCCCTGAAGAACAGCATGTTTCATTTCTGCTGTCTAAGTAGTCAGAAAATAAGGCAACTTGAGGGCAGGAACAAAGTTCCTATCAATAACAAATCTAATTTAATAAAAAACAAACTGAGATAAGTTTTAGCCGTGCTTTAAGCAAAAAAAAAGAGACAGCAGCAATTTATTAATGTATTGAAGGCATACAAAGTACTTACAGCATATCTGCTTTTGTTTCTCAGGTTATAATTATATTCCTAAGGATAGATTAGTGTGATTATCCATTAAACACAAAAGTTGTTACCATTAAGAATTATGTCAACTTGGTGTACAATCCTTAGAACACAAGATGCTCCATGAGTTGAGAATTTTGCATTTGGATGTGCCAAAGAAAGTGTTCAGTCTCAGACCCTTCTTGTTGAAGCTGGGATGATACTGACAGGTTTCACAGGAAACTAAAAAAAAGAGGAAAAAAATTCAACTCATTAGTAAGACCTTTTTATTTTAATTTGAATAGCTGTAGTTTTCTAAACATGCATAGTGGTTCAGTTTACAAAAAAAATATTGCAAATTACTTGAGTTCTTTCACACTGTGTCTCAAAAAAAAAAAAGACTGCCCACTCTTTTTCTTCAGGATTGTTCTTTTCCTGCCTTTTGTCATAAGAGGCTTTATTTTTCTACAGACAGTCTTCTGTTTTAGAATGTGTGTTACTAGTCTATTTGGTATTGGATTTTTCTTTACTCAGATATGAACTTTATGTGAATTAAGTTTTAAGACTAGATTAGTTATTTTTTTTTCCAATTCCTAACCACTGAGAGCAATACAAGGGCTACTGCTGTTTGATGAAATGACATAGCGTATTGAGGATCATTTGTCAGGTCACTTGAGCCTCAGCATCTGGAATCAGATCTCCATTCTCATCTCTCTCTGCCCATGCAGAGGTCTACTCCACGGTCAACCTGTGAGATTGCATTTAAAGCACTGAAAAATACAGTCCAAAGCACTTTTATTTACAGCTATTAATTTAAATGCCAGTATTATTACTTCTTGTGTCAGAAATTTTTTACCACTTATTGTCGAAAGGATCTGCAGCAGCTCAAGAGAAGCATGATAACATAGAGACTGTGCTTAAGTAGAGGAGGATAAACAAACTAAATAAAGTGTCAAACAAAACTCCTCAGTGCCTGAGGATTTACATGTCCAAATGCAAAGCTCCAAGCCTCTTTAAAAGTGTTTCACTCTACTCATGTGAAAAAAAAATGCATTTGAAAATTAATTAAGTGTATGTTGGTGGTGTTGTGTAAGGTAATTGGTATCTGTTAGATGATCTCCCACACCAGGCTCAAAAGGTCCCACTAGCCCTGTATCCTGCTCCTGACTATATTTATCATTCAGACCTTGGGGTGTGCTTGAGCCCTTTGATGTCTGACATGTCAAAATTTTCCACCAGCTTTTGGTCTCATCCCTCTCTCAAAGAGCTGAAAATTAGTTCTAACCCTGAAACATGGAACTGAATAATCTTCTGCAGAAAAGTATCATCAATTATTACATCTTCAGAATGTACAATTCCTTCTGTGAAAATGGCTTTGAACTAAAATATTTCAGAATGGCTGTACATGTGCAATCACTCTACATGGGCAAATAGGGCAACTTACTGCCAGTTTTTCCAGGATCTTGTCCTTAAAAAACTCCATTGCTGCCAGATGAGTCTCTTCACAGGAAAAGTCAACCATCTTGAACTTCCCACTTTAAATAACTCTACAGAAGAGCTTTGTAAATGGCAAAATGCTCTAAAAACTCTACTGCTCCTCACTTTGCAGACACATAAGTTCATGCAGCTGACAGGTTGTATTAAGTCTTCTGAGGGACTATAAGCATAAATCAGCAAAATCAGAGAATTGAATTTGGATTGAAATTGGTTTTCAAATTACCCAGGGTAATTCAACAGTCACTTATTCTTGCATGCCAAAAGACCTTACCCCTCAGTCTGGTAAGCTAGAAGGGATAATTTATTATGCAGAATGCTTCTGAACATTAAAAAAAAAAAAAAGTTTTAATAATTATTCACCTCCTGATATATTTTATCTATCTATGCTGGGCTTGTCTAATATTCTAAATTATGCTCAGCTTTGCTACTTTTACTTAGGGATTCATAACTTTGACAAAGAACAGTAGACCTTGAAATAAGGAAAATAAAAATAGGCACAGAAGAAACTGCTGCAATCTACTGCTGAAAAGTGTAGGTGTGTATCGTCTATAATTTATTAGCAGCATTGTCTGGAGAATTGGTTGCATTCAAAAACCTTAGACATACCTGGATTTCAGAAGAGATTCCTCCAAGTGCCAGGTACTGTTGTAATTTTAGTTTTTAGAATGCTTTCATGTCTCAATAAAGTTTGGTAATGGACTATCACTGCAGTGTGCCAGACACTCGCTGCACTTTCAGTGACTGAGAAGATCTCAGAGCGTGTCAGGAAGGGATTGGTATCAGACCACTCATTTCTCCCTTGATTTCTTTCTCTAATGATCCATGTACTCAGGACATGCTTATTAGTGAATAGAAGCCACTGCTATGAGAGCTTTCACTGTTCTTTTGTCTCCATTCTCACTGGGAAAATTGTGCAGAATGAATTAGTCTAATTAGGTATGATTTTATCACTTGCTTGCAACCTCTTCATATGCTGGTCTGCAGTGGGAGTGAAAGGCTGCTGCTGGTGCACCAAAGACCAAGGAGCCATAAATCTGTCTCGTGCCCCCAGAGCCAGGTGTGACCACCCCACAGTGTGTCTGTATTGCTTCCACAGCAGCTCCACACTGCAGCGCCAGTGCTGCTGGACCAGCTACAGTGCTGCTAGCTCAGAGTAACTTACCACCCACGGGCCACACTGCCTCTGGCTTGCTTTAGCCCCTGAAGAACTGTGAGTACAGACACAAAAAGTTGCTGACAACTACTTCACTCACATCTGTTCTGGAACCACAGACGTTGCAGTGTTTCCCATGTGAAAAGCAAACTCCTTTCCTCCTTGTGCAATTTGTTTGTGCTGTACTCTTCTTCCTAACACAAGAGCCTTGCATAAACACTCCCCGCAGTCTCCCATCCATGCACCTCAGTTATTCCCATGGAAGTGTCTCCATTGCTTTACAACTGTTGAAAACAAGGCACAACATTTGCCTGAAAGCTTAAGCAATAATAATATTACAGACAGTCTCTCCTCAGTGTATCAAAGATTTGAGATTAAGTGAGGGATTAAGTTTAAATTATTCCATTTGGTCTTGCAAGGTTTCCACAGTAAGGAATATTCACTATCTCCATCTACAGTCTTGTCCTGACACAAGGCCTGTAGGATGTGCCATATTCTCTCTCTTCCCATATGTTTCAAACACTTGCTTTTTTTCTAAAAAAATAATCCCTCTTCTCAGGAATTCAATTTTCTCTTCTACCTTTTTTTTCTTTTTTTTTTGGTTAACGTTTTGGAATAAATTGTCTTTGGACTGTTAATTTTATCTTTGTGGCTGTTTGTTATTTCATATATTTACTGATTATCTTCCTACCCCAACCACAATAGGAAAATGTCTTTTGGAGAAAAAAATGAGGTAATGTGAGAAATGAAGGTGTAAAGGTATTAAATAATTAGATAGATCACAAAGAGAGTTCATCCAAGCAAATTAAGGTTTCCTGAATAATAGGTACTTACAGAAAAGATCATCCTCCTGCTGTAAGAAATAAATATTCAAGAGTCTGCAGTCCTGAGAAGTTACTTTAGAAAATAAAACAGAAAACCAGATCTAACTGTAATCCCTCTCTTATGCTCATTTGAAGAATAAACCAGACCAATGGGAACAGCTTATGCAGCTCTATAAAAGACACAAACTTAAGTCAAAGCTAACATACCCAACTATAAAAAATACAGGACATTTGAGGTTAGGTATGTGTGACCTTCCTTAGGATAGAGAGGAGTGCACTTACAAAGGAAGCTTGGTAAGCTATTTCAGGATGTAAGTTTGAAATAGGTTTTGCCTTTTGGGGCTGTTTATTCCTCATGACAGTTTAAGCTTTTAGTTCTATTTTTCCATCTATAAAACAGAAGTAAATATGTTTACTCTTTGTTGAGAAGTTTTGTCAGTTCCTGGAAGAAAAAATAGAAGAACTAAAAATTATTAATACATTAAATAGCATTTGTATTTAAATTCTGAGAAGAAAGCCAGAATGACTACTGGTCAGTTCATTCCCAGTGTTATTTCTTTCTCACTAATTACATGTTTACCTGAGTGAAAGAAGACTTGTTTACCCAAAGGACACCACTGAAGTTATAATAGCCTGCAAGCTAGGCACATAATTAGGTAGTTTTAAATTATATAAATGATAGGCTATTGTGTGTCAAATAATTACGGTCTTATCACTGCCCCACTACAGATAAAGCTTGGAAAGTAGAAAAATTACTCAGAAATAACCTTCACAAAATGTGATGCATCAGCCCTCTAGAAGAAAGGGTTAGCAATGGAAGAAGTGAAGCACAGGCACCCAGCAGCATGCTCACATCCCTACCGTACAAGGCCATGCAGACACTAAAGAACCAGTTCCTTTACCCTTCCTTCCAAAACTGTGTTCTTCACATGTACTCCCCATGGCAGCAAGACCAATCCATTCCTGCCCCTGTCACAGGGTGGCACTGCACTAATTTCCCAGCTTCCTTCACCCACCACCATTCTTCCATGCTTTGGCTCTGCTGGCTTCAAAGTTAGTAAGAGCAAAAAGGTGTTGCCTGTTGCCTAAATCCCTGTAGAAATAGGCACTCAGAAACAACATTAATGGAGAAAGATAGATGGTATACCTTTATTGAAAGCTTTCAAGGTACACACCTCAGGTCTGCACACACACATGCACAGGCACACACACGCACGCACATGACCAGGGATGTGTCAGTTTTTATAACCTCTCCAGCAATTAACATATAAGATATGTATGACCAACAATGATCCTCATTTTCCCTGGTGCCCCACCAATAGAGGTCTTCAGAAATGCCCCTTGGAGAAGCTCAGGACCTCTAGACCTTCTTCTTGTGTGTTGTCTCCAAGCTATCTTGCAGGTGGCTTCAAAACAGCATGTGCTTGAGAGAGCTTAAGAATGTATGAAAATACATTTTAGTAACTTCTAATACCACCTAATATGTGATCAACCCAGGAGAATCTGTAACCTATATAATCCCAGAAATATATAAAATACATATCAAAATCCTTAGGCACCAAAGGAATCAAAGAGGGGTGTTACTGCCACACAAAATACCAAGAAATACATCACTATATCACAGATTTCTGTTGAAATCTCTGGATGGTATCCTTATTCAATGATCTTGTTTCACAAATTCAGGATGTAATCTCTGCAAAATAAAAATCTTTGTATGCCTATCATTTTGCTAAACTAGAAGCAATTTGTCCAGCTAAACTCAGCTTTAATACTTCTCACTGAGCTGCCAAGCATGCGTATTTTATCATTGTAATCCCATCCAATGCAGTGTATGTCATCTGATTATGTTACCCACCATGCCAAGGAGAGTCTGATCTTGTCCTTCTTCCAAGGTTACATCATATACTCATAGTGAATCAGAAGATACCATGGCACCGCATATGGTTTTCCTTGCCTTCAGTGCAGTACAGGAAAGAGGTTGTTTGGATATGGCCCACAGCAAACCACACAGGCTGAGAGTGCTTTAACAGGAGAAAAAAAATCTTAGTGTTGTTTTACAATTTGTTCTGTTTGCTTTTTACTTCGTGCATGAGATTTAACTTCACCATGTTGCAGACAGAACCATTATCAATTTTTCCACTGCATAGATTTATAAATGTTGTGTGACCTCTTGTGGTGCAATAAAATATTACATGTATCGTTCATGTATAACAGTTTATACAACTGACACACAGCCCATATGCCTTGATGGCTAGATTTCTATTAGCTAAAGAATAACTACTGCCTGAGCAACTCTCATTTACAAAGAATTTCCATTCATATCAATCATTTAACGAGTTCATGTATTTTGGATAACTCTTAATTACGAGCTAAGTCAGTGTTAATAAGCTAAATCTATTCTTAATTTATTTTCTTTTAATTTCTTATATGACTTTAAAATTCTACATTTGGCAGTAATATAAGATGCTGGTACCGAAAACATAATTTCATACTTGTCATTAATGATGTTTGTCACTGAAGAAATTCGTTAATAGGTATCTTGAATCTGATTGCATTCATAAGAGATCTTTGTGAGCCTAATAGCAAATGCCAATAGCAACTGTATATAAGAAATGCCACTATTTGCAAAATTGGTCACTGGATGTTATATATAAATATAGGTACTCACATTCCTGAAGTAACACAGGAAGTTGAAAAAGTATTGTCAGTGTGTGCAGTTGGTTTCTATAACCATGCATAAATCTTGTTTAAAAAAAAATTTAAAAAAATTAAAAACCAAGGAAAAAGTGGCATCATTTTTAAAAATTGTCTGAATCTTTGTGCCTCATATTGTATATTACTTGTGGCCATGACAACCAATGATAGTAGCAAGACTGCAATGCCTCTGCAGTCTTACCACAGCAGCAGCCTACTGATGTGCTGCATGCAGCATACCCAAAGGATGCCACCAGGTACCATGTGAACACCTGCCATCAGGTGTCTGTACCAGAAATGCTGCTTTAATGAACCCTCTAGAGCCAAAGCCAGAAACAGCTTTATTTCTGTTTCTAATGTAGTCCAAGTTGTTCAGTTCCCTAAATAGGGTATCTGACATCTTACAGAATTAGTCCATATACCATTTTAAAACCACAAGAAGTTTAAGGACACTGCAATGTCGGGTTTTTTCCTCTCTTATTTATAACAGTCTCCTCTCATTACCTGAAATCCACAGTGATGTGTAAGAACACTTGCAGAAATGGTTTAACAAATAATTAACATTAACCACATTGCAAGCACGATCTAAATTTGATTAAGCTTTTAAAAATATCCACTTTTCCTACTTACAGTATGGTATTTTTCAAGATAATAATTCATAGATGTAAAGAAGTTTTCGTTTTCTTTCCCTTTTTCATCTACACTTCTGTGGGTTTTTTTCTACTGCACTTGGTTTAACATGTATCGAGTACTGTCTGCTTTCCTGTGTTAGTTGTGGTTACTGATTTAGTTAAAAGTACTTACAGGAAGACATGTCAGTTATACTGGTAATGTACAGATCCTTAATTCTGTGTAACGGTTTGATTTACAAGGAAGGTGGAAAGCAAGAAGTCTTAAAATCCAGCTTATCAAATAGCCATTCAAACTGCAAACTATTAAAATCCTCAAGCTTTTTGATTGTACATCAAACAATTTGATGTGTGTATGTAAATAGCACCTTTAATTAAGAAATAAAATATTTCAGTGTAAGAAAGCCCAAAATATAGCTAAAGTTTACATATATTGTACAATTCTGAACAAATAAATTATTCTGTTGTGGATCCTCAGTTCTCATTAAGAATGTGTAGCATAGTTACAGAGATGCTTTAGAACTTTTGTGGCAGACTTTCACAAGGCCAAAGAGAAAAATGAAATTTCCCAAAGTTATTACATCGTAAAGCAACACAAGTCATTAAGCTACATTTATATGGAAAGGAAAGGGGGAAAAAAGTAATATAATTGTGTAAAATTCCAGTGGGAGAAATGTTGGGGTCCTTCACCTTAGCAAACACAGATTAGCCTACAAAGTGGATGCTCCAGTGCCCAAACCTGTCATCAAAAGCTGTGTGAAATGGTAGTGTTGTTTTAATCACACCCATTCTGAAGAAGAGGCGTCTCCTGCATTTGGCGGCTCATGTAGCTGATTGGTGATTTTATTAACAGACAGATCAAAGTGAGAAAGGACATAAAATGTGAAAAAAGAAGAGAACTAATTGCTTCTTTCTATCCATTTTCAAGGGAGATGAACATGACTTTGAAAACATCTTGAAATCAATCAGAATTTTAAATGTAACAATAATAAGACACCTTCAAGTGACTTGAGAAAATAGACATCGTTTTTTTGGAACAGCAGGTTGCAAATGTGTTGCAGATGAATGTATCTGGAGATGCTACAATACAGAGGGTATTTGGAGGAGTATACAGAATCAAAACATGGGCTTCATGTAAGACCCCTGAGCAAGGTGCAGAAAGAACAATCTAATTCACTGTGACAGATATTTGTTACAGAGAGAATTCTGGCTGTAACTAGGAAAATAATGGATATCTTCTATTATAAACATCTGGGGAAATTTTTTTTCAGTCTCAAATCTGAGCCTGTAAACTTGTTCTAGTAATAAAAGTTTCAGTATCTGACTTCCCATTCATCAACTTCCAGTTAGACAGGAATGGGAACAAAAGATCCTATGCATTACAAAACAGCATAAAATATTTATAAGTATTTTAAACCAATTTTGCTATTTCTCTTTGACATTATTTAATTTCCTGGGTTACTACCTTTGAATGGCAACAAGGATGAATCCTTCAAAAGTATAATTGCTGGTGTACATCTCTTCCCACTGCCTTCCTTTTCTTTCAGGAATAATCCCACCCCCATTATACCTCCTTGCATTGGTGGATCTCTCCACCAAATTTCAGTATAAGCTTTTGTCTCCCCCCCTGCCTCTCCTTCCCTACAGGCTATGTTTTCCACTTGAGCCTCCTTGCAGACAGAAATGCAAGCACACGAGAGAATCTAGCTGGCACTGCTGCCCTGAGCCACCACCACACTCCTCCATTTCCTCCATATAATGCAGCAATCAGTACAGAGCAGCCTGCAGAACTACTAGAAGTCAAAATGAACAGCCACAGGTAAGACAGAGGTTGGTCTCAAGATGAACTGCTCCTGAGCTTTGGATACTTCTGTTTTCTTCTCCCTCCATTATTGATGGTGCAATGAAGCACTTGTTTTTGTTATAGTCCATGTACATAAGGCAGGAGATCTGCTGTTTTTCGATGGTCCAATAACCCCAAAGTTTGAAAATATTGAAGTTACTCAATTGGAATTAACTTTGATAAAATGCTAGTGGTAGAAGCAAATCAGTTTGGCAGCAGGCTTCATGCAGACTATGGGATCAACCCACAAGGCTTGATTTGTCTCTCACACATTTATAGCTGGGGTTTGTTTTGGTTTGTTTGGTTTTTTCTCCCACTCTTCACCTTTTTCAGACTCACAGCAACCAACATTTGAGTAGATTCAAGCCTCAAGTGGGAGATATTCTACAACTTTCAGTTTTGTTCAACAGTACATCAGTGACAGAAATTCCCATCAATTCCAGTATGACTGGGTTCTGCCGTCTCCACTCATGCCATTCACCAAACACAAAAAAAAAAAAACAACAAAAAACTCAGAAAATTAATTAATTTGCTTTCCAATTTTAAACAAAATAATGGAAGTCCAAT
>JAOXXN010000364.1:50347778-50360531 GCA_026770055.1 Myrmophylax atrothorax
CAAGCCTTTTAAAAAATAAATAATTATAAAATCTTTTCTTAGTCATATTAACGGATGCTGCTCTGTCCCTAGAAATGTTACAATAGTTACCAACAGTTGATGAAAACAAAGTCTGAAATGGCTTCAAAATATTACCCATACTCTACTTTCTTCTAGTCATTTCTGTCTTCAATTCAGTCCATGCTATCAAATCCCCCTCAACAAATACTCAGACCAGATCATAGCCAGTAGTCCATCAGTACTGATAGAACACTATCATAGTTCTGTTCTCAGTATCTTCAGAAAACAGTAAATGGAAGTATTTTGAAAACAACAATTCTTTTGTTTAATGACATAATCCCAGTGACCTCCACTCTCTCACAGCTCTCTCCCTAAATCTAATACCTCCCCACTTCAACTGGCAGTTCATGTTCTTTGCTACTTCAATTTTATACTTTTCTGTATGCCCAAAAATTGTAAAATCAATTGACTCAACATACCATGCAGTAAAGGAGGATTATGCGGGAATATAAGTGAAGGTTCTGAAATAGATAGGGTTTTTAGGTAGTTTACTTGATTCAAGAATAAAGTTTCTGTAAACTTGCCCTCTACAGCTTCATGGACATGTTAATCCATTGAAATCTTTCCTTGTATGACCCAACAGCTCTCAAGAAATTGATCCCCTTCAATATATCAAATGTATTACACATGTTCTTGCAGCTGAAAATCAACACAGCAATGAGAAAAACTTGCTAATAACATAATTAGAAACAAAACAAAACAAAACCCAGAAAAACAAAAACAAGCAAACAAAACCCTAGATCCACAGGATAAAAAAGAAAATTTTTCAAAACTGGAAACTACCTATCTGAAATGTGAAGAAGACTTAAATGTTCACAGGAATTGCAATGGAACAGAATGCATGCTGCATACTTAAATTCAAGGTGTCATGGTAATCAGGCACTTGAATTGTTTAGATTATATTAATTTACAGTTGTTAAAATGTTTGGGATATAAGTTGTTCCTTCAATGGCATACTTCCCTCATCCTGATCTAACAGAGGAATTCTAAACTGGCAGTTTTCACCTGACACTACAATGAGAAAGGGTCCAGTGGAGGACTGTGGAGGTGATGAGGGGACCAGAGCACCGATTTTATGCAGGAAGGCTATGAAAGCTGGGCCTGTTTAGCCTGGAGAAGCAACAACTGAGAGAGCATCTCTAGCAACGCATACAAATATCTTAAGGGCAGGTGTCAAGAGCATGTGGCCTGACATTTCAGCAGTGCCCAGTGGCAGGACAAGGGCAAGGGGTACAAACTGAAAAGTTCTGTCTGAATATGAGGAAAAATATCTTTACTCTGAGGGTTATATAGTCCTGGAACAGGCTGTTAGAGAGACTGTGGAGACTCTTCTGGAGATACTCAAAACCCATCCAGATGTGATCCTGTGCAACCTGTTCTGGGTGAACCTGCTTGAGTAGGAGGCTTGGACTAGGTGATCTCCAGAGGTCCTTTCCAACCCCAGCCATTCTGTGGTTCTGTGATTACCAGCTCACTTATCACAATGATGTCTAAGGCTCTTTCAGGGCTCCTCCTGCTTTCCTAAGGATGTGGCAACAGCCCGAAATGCTTAATCTGTCTGCATGCAGTATTAAGTTTGTGACCTTCTGTCTTGGATTGAGCTGGCAAAATTCCAACTGCCCAATACAGAGTCAGTCTCTCTCCCCCTCCCAGTGAGAAAAGGGAGAAAGGAAAAAAAACATAGAAACTCAAAACAGTTTAAACTTTAACTATATATATTTATACAGAAAAGAGAAAATAAAAAGTAAACTACTATATAACACACACTTACACAAGTTAGAAATAACAAAAAATAACTCCCCATACCCCATTGAACACAAATCCCACTATTCTAACTACAAATCACTCTGGAGAACTCAATTCCCCAGAGACAAATCCAAGACGAGAGAAAGACTAAGAACAAGCATTTTACTTCTCTAAGATAATATGGTGGTGAGCCGGTGCTGGACTTGGGCATCCCATCCCTCCTGGGACAGCATGGTGCGTCCTTCTGGGACTACTGCCATGAAGGAACTGACCAAGCCACTCCCACACCGGCTCCTACACTTTGAGATGATGTCGGAGTATGGTGTGGAATACCATTGGCCAGTAGTCAGCTGTCAGCTAGCCCAGCCCAGCTCAACGTAGCTGATAGTCTCAGGCCTAGTCTGAAATCTAAAGCCTAAATTTAGGCTTACATAGCTAAATCCATAACACTTTCATTCTTTAAGTCAGACCTCAAAGTTAACTATGCATTTGTGACCACGAGATTGATTTGAGGCTGAGGACTCTGCAGAAAAGCTGTGAGATAGCTTTATAAAACCTTGCAGAATATATTTATCAGTGATGTCATAGGTAAGATATCAGAGGTCCACAAAAACATTAAGTTTCTCACTGCCTCCAGTACTAAAATAAGGGTTGAGGGTAGGACCTAATAAGAGTTATTTTATGTGAATTTTTAGCTGTTTCAATTAAAAAGTGTTTTGCTTTTAAAATCCTTTTTTTTCCCTAGGATTTCCAGATAATTTTTGCTAAAACTTCAAATAACTGAAATGCACACGTGCTATTTAAATACAACAAATGGATTTTTTGCATCAAGCAGGCTCCCTCCCATTAGCAAAGACTGCCTTGCTAAGCAAAATACATTTTAGAAAACTAGGTCTGTTTTCCCACATCAAGCAAAATGCATACAGCTAAGCCACTATTTGTGAGCCAACATACTTTCCAAAATGAGTATATCTAAATTAAGAAAGGTCTTTGGGATCTGATTTGAAAACTAGTACATCACTTGGATATCTTTGGATTGTAAACTCTGCTAAAGATCACGAAAACAGCAGTGATTTGCTAAAGGATTTGGCTTGGAAATAAAATATTTGCTAGAGGTACAATCACTTATTGGTACTTTAAATAAAAGGGCAGTCTTCACTATTTCCTAAAGCCCTCTTGGGTTATTTTGTCCAGAAGGGCATTTCCAGAGGCTTTCATCATGTCTGGAAAGGGGGCTTATTCAAAGAGAATTATTTATGATTTGTCTTTAAGGTATATTCTATTTTTTGGACAATGACTTCTGTGGAAAAGCAAATCATTCAAGACAGAACACTTTTAACTTCAAAACTGCCTAAATTTCCCCATGATACATAACAAATAAGTCAGTCTCATGCATTTTACTGTAAGTATTTCAAAATATTCAGCAAGCATCTGATCTATGAACTAGGCCAGTGAACTCTGGCTACTAATGGCTTAGGCACTACACACAATACTTTTGCACCATTTTCCAATAAAACCAGGAATTCCTGCGTTAGCTAGGATGTAGCATTCGGACTACAAAACAAAATCTTGCGGTGACCTGACATGACTTGAGCAAGTAAATGGAAAGTTGTTGAGCAGGTTTTGCAACTAGCTCAAGATCTCTGTCCACCTTCTACTGGGTGATTTATCAGTGGGAATTAGTAGATACACTCCTCAAGCCAGGATCTGATCACTCAGTGCATTCCACTTTATGTCCAAAACCCTGAAGTCCCTTTTTTATTTCTTCAAAGACAAAACAACTCATTCAGAGGAAAGTCAGTTATTTTGCACCTTAAATCCCCAATCAACATCATCAGGAGCTCTTCATGTTTTTCCGTCATAATCTTCTTGATTTTTTTCCACAATGACATTTAACTAAAAGGCTCTGTAGTTAAGGAGTTGTTTCAGAATTTGAGCAATACCAGTAGTCTACAAAATGATAGCTATATTGCAGCAGATGAGAAGATATGGAACTACAGGGAGACACTGAAGAGTATCAGTTGTGGTTCTGAACTTCTTGCAAGTGCACAATAATTACTAATAGATCACTCACACCCTTGTGCTCTAAAGAGTAAAAAGGCATTGACTGAAGCATGTGCTCCAGGCCAAACTGTTCATTGTAATTTTAACTGCAAAAGGAGAGAGACATTCACCCACCATTTTAGCATATTTGGTTTTATTTCACTAAGAGCACAACTGGGAATAACATGTCCATCCAAGTGACTTCCATGAGTTGATGTCAATCTAATTACTGACTTATTTAGGTTGACAGATTATGGGGAAAAAGAGATAGTTTAATCAGCTCAAATCCTTTTCCAGCCCAGAAGCTGCATTTCCACTCGTGTTATAATTGAGAATATTTGTGTTGTGTAATGACTGTGCATGACGTATTCAGTTACCAAGCAGGAAGCTGCATGTACCTATAAGTGCTTTCTAATACCAAACTTAATGTAAGGTTCTGTATCAACAGATTTTAAAAAAAAAAAAAGTTATCTCTATAGTAGGCTTACAGGTCTTTTCAAGTACGTGTTTTTCAAAATGTTGAGGTGGAGTGATCTCTTCAGTTTTCATTACTAAAAAGCTACTCAAGCTCATTGGTTCAGTTGAGATTGTCTCCTATGATTTTGTTCTGGATGAATAAGCAGAAGTTTCAGGAGAGCAAATGATCTTGTGAGATGAACTAAAGACATATTCCTCTCTACATAATATTTGCCAGCTTAATATTCCAAATATAAGTGCCAGAAGAAATCAGCCAAGAGTGGTCCTACTTTCTTGCAATCTCAGTCCGTGTCTCTATGAATCCCTTTGGCCTATGAATATGGGAAAAGAGAAGGATGAGAGTATTATTTTAATTTTGGGTTAAAAGATATTTCAGACTTGAATGCTTTAGCAGCTTGTCCAAGCAGGATTGTTCAGTGCTGTATCAGTTGAGTTCCTGACTATCGTGATTCATGTCCAAATATGTAAATAATTTTTAGCTTTGTTGTTATCATCCCAAATTTCACTATGTAAGGGTACAGCGTAAGGAAAGTGAAATCAGCGAGCAAGGTAACATTGGTATTTAGAAGGAAAGACACCAGCACAAAAACTGACATAATAATGCAAGAAATAAAGCATTTACTGTGAGAAGTCATGAGAATTATTTTGCCAATTGTCAGCAAAACATTATTTTCATGTTAACTCAGAAGTAGCAGTTCCCATTAAGAAATCCCAGCAGCTGAAATCCTGCTATTCACAAGTAAATAATAAGAAAAAAACCACTTACTAGACAATATTACTTTGTATTATCTACCAAATCACATGCATGAGCTCTTCTCATGAATATCCTCCCTTTGTTTCACACTGATGTATTTAATGGCCTCATTTGTGTATTGGTTCACATTTTCATTATATTTTGCCATTTAGCATTCTCCATGATTGTGTTTCATTGAACAGATGCACTACAGTTTCTCTGTAGCAAATTCTATGATCCATAATTAGATGTCAATATGTTTTCTTGTAATGCTATTGTGAATTAAACACATTTTTAGTTACATGGACATTAATTAAAATCATATGCTGAGTTACATCTTTTCAAGCCAGTTGGAGAAAATATTTCTGGTTTACTTGAATGCTGTAAAGCATTCCATTTTATTTTGACATTAGTTACTGTGCTGGAAGGATCTACCCCATCCCACCCCAAATGATGCAATATCAACATGCATGACAAGATAAATCCTGCCTTGGGATGCATGGATCTAAGTGCTAAAGAATGCCTTCAGTCTTATGCCCTTAAATGGAAGATGGGGACAGCGTCTGTCTCTAGGAACTGAGATCTGCATTATTAAACGTGACAGAGGGAAGGCAAAACCAATAATGTACCTGCATGTCAGAGGTCTCTGCCCATACATGAACATATTGGAGAATAAACATATTATATTAGGAAAAGTGACCCTAAATCAAGGAAGAACCAGGTCTGTAGTCCCAAACTAAGTGCTACAAGCAAATTTTAGAACCATGACTGCTGTTGACAGATAGGAAGAACAGAGAGGACAAGAGTAGTACCAAGATCTTGCATAATCATTAACATGTCTTATATACTAAATGATGTAATTTTTTTTTCTTGTAGAGGAATCAGTTTTGATGGGCAGGAGCTAAGAATTTTTTTTTCTTTAAAAAATCCATAGCAGTAAGTTTTGGAGGAGATTTCAAGCAAGTCCCAACAGAATGAATGACATAAGGCTGGCATAAGATGTGTGAAATAACTGTAAACAGCTAGTGGGATGTGAGCTAGTGAGGAAAAGAGCAAAGAACAGCTTAAAATATTAAGGCAAGCCAGTGAGAACCAATATTCTTCCCTATTATTGTAGGTGGCACGTCCTTCCAAAAACACCCTTTTGGTTAGTACAACATTTATTTCTGCTTCCTACTCAGTGAGGGCAAGTTTTGCCTCCACTCTGCAGTTGCCAAAGTTCCCAAGACAGAAATTACAAGATTCAGAAAAGTAAAAGCCAGATAAAAAGGGAAGTGGGAGTTTAGACTCTCCTTTGCTTGGTGAAGGTTTACTCTGTGGAAAATGTTGCTGCAGACTGCAAAGGGACAGAGGGACAGAGAGAGGCAGAAGAGGTACCCACTATCAAAAAAAAAAAAAAGAAAAGACAAACTAAAAAAAGTAGATCACTGATTTAAAGCCTCCATATAAGGCAAAAAAGGGTCAAACTGTTCAAAGTGGGGGTTCTGCACTGCCCCTTTTTTATTCTTCTTCAGTGCCACAATGTTTTTTGACCAGTTTGCCCAGTTCCTCTCCAGAGAGTTTAGTTTGGTACAGGTGTCAGTTTGTTCCAAGAAGAATCAATGACCTAGATAAGGACTAAATTCTGCTTTTTCATACAATTGTATCACACATACTGCAGTATCTAAGAAACTTTCAAAGGAAAGGTTAACGATTTGTTTAGGAAAGTAGGGTAAAACATGAAGATGAAACAGAAAGAGATTAAGCCAAGCCACTAAATAAGCCCACAGTTGTTATGCTGCAGTGAGAAGACATCATTAACTTGGGTACCAAAACAGCATTTCTGCATCTTTCCTCTCTCTGTCCTCCCTTACCCTTCTTCATTTGCAGCTGTATAAGGAAGATTATAACTAGAGTTTGCAGGGATGTGCCTTCAGCATTTTCCAGAAGATGCTAATTGATTAAAATTTGGATGTTTATGATATGGGTATTTGCAAAATGAGACATTCAGAAGGAGAAATGGAAAAAAAATTCTTCATGCCATTTTGTTATTCTAGTGAAAAGTTCAAAATTTTAGCTTTCAAAAGATAAAGAAAGACTTATGTGAAAACAAAAAACTTATAAATTACTGCTTTTATCCAAGTTTTCCATTTGTAAAAGTTAGAAAGACTGCAATTTCTCCTCCTGACTTAGCTCTATTTTCAGTGAGAGCACATGCAGTTCTAATGAGTGCCATTAGGTCCGTGACAAATTTTCTGAGTATCAAACTGACTTATGGTAAAACACAGACTTCACAAAATTAAAAATAGTGAGTGTATTGAGTTCTTAGAAGATTGAAAGGCAAACATTCTGAACTGTGAATAAGTCATTTTTTAAAAAAAACCTGTAAGAAATCTCAAATTTAGAGAAAAGCTCAATTTGCATGCAAGATTTACTGTAAATTTTGAACACAAATGTCATCAAAATGTTCACAGAATTAGGTTACACAAAAGACAAATTCTGACTGAAGACTATTATTTGCAAGTATCACATCGGCAAATAGCTAGAGCCGTTATGAGTTTAAAGTCTGTGGATCAAGGCTTGGATTCTCTGAACACATCAAAAAGTCTCATAGCAGCTCCCAAGGTTCTGCTGATTAACCCAGTAGGATATTAATTAAGGAAACATCTGCCATCCATACTCAGCATTCTCTTTCACCAATTAGGAGAGATCTGGGTAATTCAGACTTCTGAAGCACATATTTTTTAATCTTTTTTTATTTTTTTTTCCACAGAGAATTAAGTCTATACAGCACTGACTGTAATGAGCCAGTTTACTGCTAAAACAGAGTTTAAAAGCTACTGGAAGTAGGAGAACTGAAGGAAAAGGGAGATTATAATTTTAAAAATAGTTCAAGCTACTTGACCCAGTTTTATGTAGCTGCTGGATTCTCAAGCTGACATCTTCCTGAGCCATATACTCAAAGAACAAGGGGTTAGTTATTCCCTTCCCAGAGAGAAAGCTCTGAAGCAAAGCAAAATAACAAAACAGTTCAGAGGTGTTCCACAAAGAAAAGACTAGCTAAGAAGGACAGGATTAATATTTTTTAAAGTTGAATACAAAGATATCAAAGTTAGATATATGCTAGTCATTTTCCTTGCACTGTATTTGACTTCACATGATGTTGTGGTGCTATGAAACACTGATTGTGGTATTTGTACAACTACAGTCAAAAGACACAGTTCTTCTGTGACACCTATTTTCCAATTTTATACATTTCACTTAAATACACATCAGAGCATGGCAGATTACCAACCGATCTTTCTTACTCTTCTTGCCAGGGGATAGCCTTATCCACTTGCACTCCCTTCCATCTTGACTTCTCTAACCAAAGCAAGGCAAACAGTGAAGCCAGATATGCCTACTCAAAGTTGCAAAGATCTGTCACTCTCCCAAAGATGTCATGCCATCTTCTTTGCAGTTCCTTTAGTTCCCCTTTCTTTAACCTGCTGTGATCTTCAGCTTGTGCTCCCACACTGTGCCAGTTATGTCTCCTTGGACTCTACAGAGATGCCAATAATTCCAACCAACCAGAGACAGACATTTCCTTGTGCTTTCACTCTTGCTTTCTGTGAGGGCATGAGGCTGCCTGGGAACATGAAGAACCATTTAATTTTCATGTTTCAAAACTAACCTTAAAAATTCTCCTCTGCCATGATGCTTTAAAAAAATTGTCCATGGTTAAGCAGCTGGTGTGCCAAGACCACTGCCTACTGTGCCAGTCAATTTCCTCTTATTTTTAACACTCCCCATGCAAGACCAGCCATCTGTTTCTTGTTTTATCCCTTGATTGCAATCTTTTGGGATGGGTTTATTTCTGTACATTTAGCACCAGCCAGACTGGGGTCAATGAACCCAGGCAGCCCCATTCAGTAGTTATAAATACACCATATAGCCCTTCATACTATAGTTGTGGGGATTGGGTTTATTTTCCTTTGCCGTTGGAATGGGAACTAATCCAGCATTTTCCCCCTAGTTCTTTTCATTTACTTTTTAATTAGAATTCAATAAATGCATAGCAAAATAATAAAAATAAAAAATCATTGAAGTATTACGAACCATGCCGTAAAAACATTTCAAAATATAATTGACTGCTGAATATCAAATATCTGCAGTGAACCTTTCTCTTCCACAGAAAAACATTGCATGCTAAAGCAACGTATGATGCATTGGATTTTGCTGCTTAATTCTTAATTAACATTAAGACAGATTGTATGTTGAACTGTGAATAGCTTTATAACAAAAGAAATGAAAGTGTAGAAGAACTGGAAAAAAATTATAAAAACTGTGAACCTTGAATTACTTAAGTCTAAAAAGGCTTATTTTCAGTAATTGCACTAGACCTGCTTTAAATCAATGAAAGATCTACAAACCAGAATTCAGTGTTCATATAGAAGTTACACTCTGGCTTGGTACCATCCAACTCATTGCAATATTACAGGATGCATCAAACAGATTCCAAGTTTCTCCAAAATTTCAGTCTTTGTAGCCACCAAAGAAATTACTCATTTGTTCCTGTTTCTTTTAAGGGTCCCTGTCCTCCTGTTTTGCACAGTAAGAGCATGGCAGGCAATGGATCATTTTATGAAAAGGTGATCATATTACAACAAAGTGGGACTGGGAGTTTCAAATATTCTTTTTACCTAAGGAAATTTGAATGGAATTTCCCATTTGAGCTTCTAAACTATCCAGAAAAGGGTATGTCTATGAAGTGATAGCAATTGCTTCTCCTGGAAATATTGCATTCCTTCCTATTAAACTAAATAGCTTTACTTCCAACTCTACTCCTTTTTGAAATAGGCTTATGTGTGTTGTATACCAGCTCATAAATTTTCCTGCTATTTGTCCATAGTCCAGTGTATTTTCATGGATAAGAAAGTGTTAGAACCCTTATTTTATAAAGGGCAGGGTGGCTTAAACATTTTGGTGAGTATTTCTCAGAACTGAAAAGTCTTGCTCATTCCCAATCATGTCCAGAAGATGACACAAGCTGGAACGGATTTGAGTTTCAGAAGTTACATGCTGAAGAGGTGAGTTTAATCATGTGATTTTGGCCTGAGGTGACAAATGGTGATTAATCACCTAATCATATAATTTTCAGTAACTAGTTATGCATACAATGTATTCCCATTTCTAAAATGGACCTGTAGGAAAAATGGCAATGTGGTAGAGCCAAAAAAAAAAAAACTTAATAGAAAAAAAGATAATGAAATTATTTATAATAAAATAAATTTAAAAAAGGAAAAAGTTCCAGCAAGTTAATACAGAAGAGAACTGGAAAAAAAAAACCAGAACAGCAGTTAGACGGTTGTTTTATCTTGCTATCATTCTTGATTTATGAAAGCCAAGGAAAAAATATATGCATGTTAAAAAAAAATTCTCCCTTGGATATTTGCTAGTGTTTCAGGTCACATTATAAAACTACCTTATTTTAAGAATTTTCAGAGGATAATTTCTCCCATATCTCTGGGATATCTGTTTTGAATCTGACATTCATAAAAAGGAGAATCTAAAAAAAAAACTAGTGAAAAACTATTAGGCTTAAACTAGTCAGATCCACCCTTGTACAAAATTATGCAACATCTCACACATCCAAAGAGCAAACTGCAAAACAAAGGAGCACAGTCCTGCACTATTTTGCTCAAGGAAATCTTATTTCTGTAAAGACAAGCCTAGAATACTTTTTCATGTTCTTTGACAAAAACAATAAACATATATTCTATTTCACATCTGAAGTACTCTGGAGCTGGAACTTTAATGTTCCAAGTTATGTGGTGCTTGCTCTTGTTGCTAATGTCTGCTGGGGATTTATAGGGGAAAATTTACCTTTGGAAAGAGTGATAAACATGTAGTAATAATACTTCTTCATCTGAAACATTCATATTCCTATTGTTAGGTAGGAACCAAAAGATCCGTTGGTGATCTAAACCGAAACATGGGCCCAGAGGTGAAACACACTGCGCCAATAAATGATTTTTCCTATCTTGAATCCACAGGTTACAGTATAAAAGAATTAAAACTACATTTATTTTGGCTTATTCCTTGTGTTCCTATATGAAAGCAATGGCTGCTGAGCAGCTGCATCATACTGGTGCAAACAAGATAAATTTGTCCCTAAGTAAAGACAGTTCACTCCAGTTATTAAATAAAATATAAGCAGTCAATAGAGGAGGACCTGATTATTCTACCATATTATACTATCCTCTTAAATGTCTTGATTTTGTTTGATTTTTCCCCAGGAAATGCCAGAAAAATCTGGCTGTCAACAACTCTCAGGTTCCTTTTACAAAGCTGTAGATTTTCCAAGACTGTGCACCAAACCAGAATTTTTGATGATTTACACCCACTCATGCTGTACATGCAGATGGAAACCTGAACAATGAAATAAAACCCATACATATCCTTCCATTATGGCTTGCACTGCAGTTCTTTATACAGAGCACCCTACAGTATGAGTTGCTTTATATGGGGTACTCTTTAAAGATTTTTGTAATCTAAAGATTTTTGTAATCTAAAGATTTTTGTAATCTAAATATTACAAAGACATTACAGGTCAACCCCACCCCCCCCCAAAAAAAAAAAGAAAAACAAACAAAAACCCCCAAAACAACAAAAAAACAAACCAACCAATCTACCAAAACAATGAGAAACAAAACAAAGGAGCCCCTCCAACCCCTCCACCAATACCCTAATTTCAGTATTTCAGTCTGTTTTCTGTAGACCAAAATGCTTTCCCTGACAAACTTTTATTTCTAAACCATGAAACTTGTGTGAGGCTTGGACAAAGGAGAAACTACACCCTACTCCCTTCTTGTCCAAATTACATATCAATGTAGCCCTTTTATCTGTGCCTGACTTACTTCTGGTCTACAGTGATGCAAAGAAGTGAAGAAGCAAGTCTACCATTGCTTACATGCACTAGATTTGGTCACTGTGAGAAAGGAGAAGCAGAGCTGTAAGTTTCCCTTCAGAAAGATCTAGAACCCAATTTTCAGTCAATTCGTAATATATTGATACTCAGAATGACCCATATTGTTAGACTTTTCCTTCATGTGATGAATGAATGCTGCTAAAGAAGAAAGTTAAACTGTGAGTTCACAGAGATAAGCCATCAACTCTAGCTATAAATCTAAGTGGATGAGAGCTTCTCAACCTGCCAAATGCAGTTATTCAGAACATAAATAGCATAAAAGACTCAAACTTGCACTCAGAACTTACCTAGAGTAATTCTGCATTTCTTGGAAAGAGCTATTTTTTGTGTTTATTGTATTTCATCTTTCCCAGGCATTTTAAACCACTCCATTACCAGTACTGAACAATACCACTTCTTTCTCCATTCAGAGTGTCACTTCAAACCATCTAATCTCAGATAACACTTTTGTCTATGTTATTCCAATAATCAGAATTATGTATACTATATATATACCCTACGATATGTAAAATATATGAACTATAACTCTGCTCACTGACTTTACTATTTTTGTGAATATAAATAATTTACAATAATTTTAGATTACTAAGAAATACTAAAACATAAAACTCAGGTCACATATTTTGATTCCTGTTAATGATTTGACTTGTTCCTAAAGTTGCCTTTAGCTTAGTAATGGAGGGAAATGATCCCAAAGGGGTTTTGCTTTTTCATTTTTATAGATTTTAGAAGTACTGGTACCCGT
>JAOXXN010000364.1:50368169-50401358 GCA_026770055.1 Myrmophylax atrothorax
GGTGACAAAATACAAAACAAACCCATTATTTCTTTGTGATCAAGGGGAAAATAGAAAACACCTCCAAATTCAATAGTTGCCATCAACCAAAGAACTGTTAACCTTTTTTTGAGGATGTTTAGGACAGCATTTTCAACGACTTTTCCCTGATTTCTTGCAGTAAAAAACCTGAAGTTTTCTTTCAATTTTAATTACTTATTGGCAAGTGGGAGAAAAAAAAAGACAGCAAAAAAAAAAGCAGACACTTTGACTATGTGCTATTACAAGGGGTTTTTTATTTCAAACAGGCAAAAGTTACATTCATTTTGTCTCCTTCTCACATATTGTCAGCTCCCCTTGTGCACACACATCCACCCTACACACAGTAAGTGCATATGGGAGTCCATTGGAATATCTGCAGGATAAGTGCAGTATTAGCTCAGTGTGGTAGCTCTGATGTGTGATGCTCTGCAGGGCTGCCAGCAGAGTGACAGTCTCCTTACCCTAATACAAAAGCTATTCTTCATCTATTCAGTTCACTTCCAATAGTCTCATATCATTGTTAGTGGCACAAAGCAGATTGTGCATCCAGAAAGAAAGCCTTTCATCCCTGAGGATTAGTTCTTACTTTTGAGTGTCCGTCCTGAAGCATTTAACAATTTTTATCAGATGAAAGTAAGGGTCAAATGCAATCAAAGGAAAGGAAAGGAAAAGAAACAAACCAAAACAAAAGGAGGAGATAGGGTAGAATTTGTGTTCCTACTATATTTCTTCCAAAGGGAAGAACTGGATTTTTGTAGCTTGATACTTTTTATATCAGCAAAATTGTGACTTTGAACATACAAAGACTATTGCACTTTGAATTCAAATGTACAGATTGCAGGAGTTAAACATCAACTGCTTTCTTCTGAAAAATTCATTGCAATGTACTGTTCTGTAAGATATATTTGATACATTTAAAAGTGTAAATTGTACAACACCTGGACATCAGAAGGCCATGAAAAATACCTCAGAAAATAACACAATCCTCAGTACCTGTGCATCTCTTCTGGTAAGAGGACCCACAGTAAGCAGAATCTTCCTTTGAGTGGGTTTGCAGATCCTAGGAGAGAAACAGCCACATAATTTGACAAACATGTCCTTGCTGAGGTTACGGGACCATGGCACTAGGTACTATAGAAAAGAAAAAGTACATCTGGAAGTTTTACAGCAGAGACCAAATATGATGGATAAGTAACCTGCCTGTGGTGATATTGCAAGTCAGTGATAGAGACAAGAATAAAGTGAAGGTCTTCAATCCTAGTCTAGCAGTTCCCTTCCCCACCTTGTCCTCCACCATGGTATTACTGTACTTATAAGGATTATTTTTTATGGGTGCATTACCTGTAAGTGTGGGAACATTTTGTGTGGAGGAGTGCTGCTAAAAGGCTATTTAAAAGAACAAAAATACCATATGCTTCCTGGATTAATTTTGAAGCCTCATTAAGGTCAACATAAAAGACTTACATATATTTGTGATTTGGCGTGTACTTTCACTTGATCAGAGAGGGATGGTGTTTTTGTAAACAAAGTAGCTAATTTAACCTAGTCCAGAATAAACTTATGTGTAAATATCCTGAGCTGTATTAGTGCTGTACCTTAGGAGAAAACATACCAAATAGGTGCTGAGTTTACTAATCTTAAATACTGACTGCACTTAATTTAAGAACACAACATACAATAAAAAAAAAATCATATTATCTAGCAACTTTTAAAGAGTTTCCTGCCAAGGTAGCAGCCAGCTCTATGAACTAATAATTTAAAACTGAGACCAAGGCTGTGCCTCTGTATCAGAAACAGTGTATAACCTTGTACCTGTTAATAGCAAATTATGTATTAAATAAGGCTAACACATTCAAATGTTGTCATTTTATTCTTACTACTAATTATAAAAAACGTATGAGAAGCATAGCCTGAGATTTTACCCTGAAATATTCCAGTGATATGAAACTTAGTTCAAATATCCATGAAAACAAAAAAAGGGCAATATATTGATTATATCCATTTAAAACATAAAAGTGTTATTCTTCTTCAGTATTGGAGTTAGTGAACATATACTGATTTTTTTCAGATTGAGAAAAGAAAAATATTTACTTTCATATTGCCAACTAAAGACCTAATATCCCATTCTGAAAACTCTGATGTATGTTTTCATGTTAACAAAGCATTTTTGATTCCAGTGACATATCAATGGGGGGGGAAAAGTCAGAAAAGCATAACTCAGAATTTATAATCTGACATGGTGTACTGTCTCACATAACCTTACCCCACAAGTTATTATTTGAACACCAACATGTGCAAAGTTTCATTTAATCCTACAGGTCACAGAATCTCATTTGATTCAAAGAGAGCAGTAAGGAAGGATGCATTTGATCACACTGTAAGTATTTGTTTAACATTGTTCACTGCCTACTCCTTAATTTTTTAATCTTTAATAGGAAATTGTATCCAACCAATCTTAATTTTAAGTCATCTTTAAAAATGTACATTTTGAGGTCAATAATCACAAAACCAAAAGGCAAAGCCTGACAAGTGATACAAATAAATTTGATATAAGGGGAAGAAAGCAGACTGACAAAACAATAAAAGCAGCAGTTCAACATTTCCAATTTTCAAATTTATGCCTCTACTTACATTTAATCTTTTATGAACACCTTTCCCCAAAAAAGAGGCATGCAAATCAGCTTTTTAGTTCTCTTTAAACTCTTTAAACTTCCAGTTTAAAGGATGTTGAGTGACAAAAATCTTTAACATATAAAAAAAAAAACCAGGCAATAACAAATGTGAAACTTTCCCAAGGGAGATTTTTTTTTTCTAACATTGTTTGTAAGTCCATCACTCTTGCCTTCTAATTTTTTCTGTATTTTTTCACATCTAATTACTTCAACTGATGCTATTCTAGCATAATTCCATTTGCTTCCAGAATTTATACTCACATGTCAAAGCTATGCTACTTTAGTCACAGCAGAATAATTATTCCTCTGTAAGATGTTTAGGTGAAATTCACTGTGTAGGTGAAGAAGATCTCCATGTTTATCAGGCTCTCAGGAAAATATTTCAGACCAATCCCACTGCCTGAGTGCTCCAATCTATAAGGTCCCTATAAAGTCCCCTAAGGTGCAATTCAGAGTGCATTAAGACACCTGCTGTGGAGTACAAAAAATACAGCTACCTCCAGAAGGCTGAGTCTAAAACATCTGAATAAAACATCAAGTCAGTAAGATTCAGCTCTGCAGTTTACTATTAGGAATGGGATACCAGTAGAAATGGTGGCAGGTCAGTTGCCCTTGCCAGAAAAAGCTCAATTCTCCCTCATCACACCCAGCACCTGTGCCAAATTTCCCACCTAAAGGTCTTTGATGAAGGACATCGTCTGGAAAGACCATGACATCTTTTCTGCTATTTCTCTTTTCTGCTGTCCCAGTCCTGGTAAACAGTTAAACTTGCTGCAGTTTATATGTTTCATTTTTTTATTTACTCATTGTGTCTAAGGGAAACTCTTCACCTTTCTCACTGCAAAACTGATGTCTTATTAAATCCTTTTCTACCATAATCTCCTTGAAAGCTACCTAAGCCCAAATCACTTAGTCCTTCCAAGAAGGTCGTATTTTCTAGACCTCCAAGCACTGTCTCACAAACGTCTGTAATAAAAACCATGAATCTAGATCTTTGTGAGGAAAGGCACAAATAATTGGACTTTTCCTCAACTATGATGTTATCAGCCAGAGTAAAACTATTTCCTCCTCTCTTACAAAAAAGTTCATTTCAGTATAAATTTGCATTTTCTTTATTCTTTTTTTCTCTATAATGAGATAATTTAGGCAACTCATTCCAGCTGTGACTGACCCCACAGCCCTTTATCTCTCTCTTTCTGGAAAGAAGGCATGCACAGATATTTAGCCTTGCCAAAGCATAGATGTTTGCACTTGTTCTTGTTGAATTGCATCAACAATTGTAAATCTGATAAGACTTTTTTAATGTCTGAATTCCAGCCTACAGGACTCCTTTAACTTCTCATTGTATGCACAAAGCTAGAGATTATCACATGTGGTGATCCAGGATTTCAGTTTTCAGTGACAACAGATCAAGAGTGATCCTTCCAGAAACATATTTTGACAGAAATCCTTTGACAACAACTTTGAGTGCCATTTTGCAAACAGAATTTTGCTTTCTTTCTGGTGGCTTAGATCAATTTTAAGGAACTGTCAAAAACCTTACTCTGTTCACAATGTACATGTCCAGCAATTAAAGAGACCCTAGTGCCATTCTTCCAATCAGAGAATTGGGTACTTTATTATGGAACAGGCGACCAGGGGCAAAAAGCCGCAACTGCTTCCAAACTATTTGTTAAATTAGCAACCTGAAATTATAAACTTTTTTTGTAAAACTGAAGGGAAGGTTTTAAGAGGAAAAAAATTATTTCCAATAATTACACACTCTTTTTGTATCAAGGATTACTGAGTTCACTGCAATTTTGAGGAACCAGAAAAATGCTGATAACTTCACCACAAGAGGGATGTGTAAAAGAAACCCTTAAAATGCGCATGAAAATGTACAAAACAGAGAAAAAAGAGCAGGAGAGTTTCTAATTGAGCATGTTCCAACAAATGTAGGACACACTCATGGTAATGGGAGGTTGGCAGGAGGGAAAAGAGAGGTGAGCAAACAATTTAAAGGCCATGCATCAAAGAAAGGCAAAACACACTACCACAGCATGCAGGCAATGTCTCACAGGAATGCTGATTCCTGTATATGTACCTAAGACAAACAATAAATACATGGAGTATAGAACAATAGTAATTTCCACACTAAAAACAAGAAGAAAAAAGAACAATAGTACAACATACCTTGTAACAGTCTCATTACCTGATCAGTCAGTACAGTACCAACAGAAAAACAGATTCATAAGAACAAAACTACTAAAATTGTAAGTAAAACCAAAAAATATGTAATTTTAAAACCCAATAAACAGATATTTGGGGATTGGTTTCATTTTTTTTCTGATGAAAAGTATGAGAATATTAGGTGATGCCCAATTACCCATTCTTTGTGGGCAAATCACAAAGCTATTACCATGGTTTGTTGAATTGAATCTTCATCAGCCTTTAAAAGTGTGACTGAGAATAGTGTGTTCCCCATCCACATAGCTGCCCAGCAGGATGAGATATCACTGGGCACATTTTGCCTTTTAGTATGTATAGGATATCCTATAGAAACACGTGTGGGGAATGTTCAGAGGCTCTGTGCATAAAGGCACAGTCTTGACTACATCCTGACTGCAACAACAGAGCTTCACCAGTGAGCATTAAGACTACCATAATCCTTTTTTCCAGAAACCCACAGTTTTCCCCCTCCAGCTTTCCCCCTCCACCCTCAATGTAATCCCTGCAATGTTAATGCTACTGTGGATCTTAATACTCCTTCAGACACTGCCCTGTAATTCTTGCAAGAAATTCTTTGCAGTGCCCTGGAACTATATAAATAATTGACAGTAATTAGCTATTATTACACCTGCCCAAAAAGTGAAGACAGTGATCTATCACCAGAAGTGGAAAATTATTGAAGGCTATACTTCAGCCAAGCTCTCCAAAAAGATATGTTCTAAATTTTAAACTTCTTCTCTTTTTTTTCGGTTTGGGTTTTTTTTTTTTTTTTTGTGAAATATATATTGCATTGTACTTTCTGCAGCAAAAAAGACTCGTAAGTTTTCACAGGCACAAGCAGCAGCTGGGGTTCAACTATAAATATGCTGCTGTTCGGAACCCCTGCTCTTAACAACAAGCACAGTTCAGAAGCTGCAATGATGCTTCTCTTTAACACCTGAGGTGCATCAAGTCTAAAGATACCACAGCAACTCACATTCATTCTCACAATGCCATTCTAGACATGGGCATTTTCTAAATAGATGACCAAGTGCAGTCCCTTTGCAGTATCCTCTAGGTTTTCATAGTTTAAGGCAAGGAGGCGCTATCTACCATTTTCTCCTGCGATGATGCAGGCCATAGTTGGTTAGAACACAAGCTGAGTTGTTGTTAGGAGAAATAACCCAACACTCTGTGCTGCAAGAGTAAAGCAGAATGTATAGGTAGCCCAAAATTCAATTTCAGGAACCTCTTGCCTTCCTAGTCAAATGCTGACAAGCCAGATCTCGTAAACACAGGTATGACTGGCATGCCCTGCAGGGCAACTGAAGATTGTGGTAGCAGAAGTCTAAGTTTTTTTAGTAACTTAGTCAAAAACAAATGTATTCTCACAACAAATACAACAGAAATAAAATACAAGACTCTCCTGAACTATTTTCCATATATTAATTTTGAGAAGTATTTGCAATCCTCCAGTGCTAAAGACTAACAAAAGATAGACTCAAAGTTATTTTAGTTGCTAGGAATGAAGTAAAAAGCCCTTTGATTTCTTTGAGGGTTGGGTGGTGGTTTTTTCTTTTTTTTCCTTAAGCAAAATTTCTGCGTTGGAGTAAGGCAGATTTTCCAAGCTTCAACAAACCAGATGGCCATCCAAAAATGCGATATGAAATTTTTATAGGAAGCTGAGAGCTGAACCCATCTAAGAGAGAGATTTTTCAGAGATTCCAAACTTTTAAAAATAAATATTACTGCAAGGTCTTATGTATCTACATTTGAACTGTAATGAGTCAATAAATAACTGCAGTGATAATTACCTAAATTCTATATTTAGAAGGAACAGAACACGTGCAATAAACAATAGCACATTGTGATATTAATGAAGCACTTGCTTCCTCTAAATGTAGAAATCCAGCAATTATCACCAGAGTTGGCATGTATAAAGGTGCTGGTGACAATTTTAAAAAGGCATATTGCTTATATTATAGACCAGAATGCATGCTTTGGACCCAATGCGTTCTGTTATGAAGGATTCAGTGACACAGTCCCACACTGAGCCAAGCTTATGCTCAGCACAGCATCGGCTCTGGTGGAGAGGAAGAGGTGATTGCAAGCCTTCCTTCTGCTTGCCCCAACTTTGAGTTGGCCAGAGGCCAACTCAGCCATCAGCACAATTTAGAACTGCTATAAAGATGTTCTACTTTACACCAGCAGGTTTGGACTCCTGAGGAGTGCACCACTCAGGCATCAGAGCATGTATTGAACTCCAGACCTTTCCCATCAAACCTCTGTCAGGCTCTTTCGCTGCTAAAAGGTGTCTCCTTGATGCTTTCAAGCATTTTCCCATGCATTTAAAGCCTGTCAGAAAAGCTGACAGAACTGGCCATACCAAGCTGAAATGTCTCTCCTTCACAGCAGTTGCTCTCTTGAGCTTAAAGGTCACTTTTGATAATTCTGATTTGTGGTCAAAGGTTTGGTTGAAGACCTTGTCTAAGAAATACCTTCCAGCAGCTTGTTTCTTCAGACCTACATCCCTGGCCCCATGTACATAGAGACAAACTGCTTTGATGCCAGCACACCATACCATGCCTCTCCAGCCTGCCTTTGTGTCCTTAACTCTATCCAGCTTTATTTCCTGGGTGATAAATGTCCCAGTTCTGTTTTTCCTTAGACTTCTCCATGCAGCCTGGTTTCCTACAACCCTATTCTTATTCCCTCACAGAGAGAAAACAAAATTAGGGGAATGTGGGAAGGTGGTAATTTACCACCTAGCTGACTGCAGGGTTTGAGTTTTGGCTTTCCATCCTTTATGTGCCAAGCAAAGTCAGCCACAGAGCAGTGATCTCAGTCAGTGGATGAAGCCTTATCTAATTCTCCGAGTAATGAAACCTTTTCACTCATCCCTCTCCTTTGCCACACACTTGTGCAGAAA
This sequence comes from Myrmophylax atrothorax, assembly GCA_026770055.1. Taxonomy (NCBI): domain Eukaryota; kingdom Metazoa; phylum Chordata; class Aves; order Passeriformes; family Thamnophilidae; genus Myrmophylax; species Myrmophylax atrothorax. Next base: position 50,375,979 of record JAOXXN010000364.1, read on the forward strand.
GCACTGCTGAATTCATAGGGAAAATTTACTTACTGGACACTAACTGGCCAAGGAATTTGTGGCACAAGTCCAGCCACACCTTTCAGTGATCAGAAAGCTCTCCTTGTCTTTGGGAACTTGGCATAGGGTATTTAAGAAAATTAGTTATTGAAGGGGTAGATTAGTATCTTTCCAAATTACACATTTCAGCTCTTTGGTTCATGTACCAGCATTCAGAATGTGTATATCCTTCCATACGAATTTAAGTGCTTACTGCAGTTCTGCTCTTGCCAGCACTGCTGCTGGAGAGCTCTGCATACCCCCTGGACTCACCCAGATGGGTCGTGCTCCTTCACATTCATAATGCTGTCTCCATCTCTGCATCAGGAAATGTCACCAGAAGTTGACTCACAGGGTTACAGGGACATGTTTGCAGGCAGAGGCTTCCAGTTTCAGGATGGTGACAACAATCACACACTGCTGGGGTGGGAAGAAAAACTGCTGCATACATTGGAGCATTATGGCACTGAACATACATAACACCACATGAAGAAGATAACATGAAATAAAGAATTCATACACCAGCCATGCCAAAACCGGAGATGACTAAAAGAACTGCTGTGAATGCTCTCATCTTCAAAGAGATAATGCTTCCAGGGGACACAGAGTGCAGAAAGCTCTCCATAAGAATCTACAGAGGCAGCCTAATCAGCTCTCTGGAAGGAACAAATTCACTTTTTCTACAGAAACTTCCAAAGATGATAGCATGCATGACCATATCCACATCCACTGGGGCTCTAGGCACAGCAACCTAAAGACCAGTTGACATAAACTGCTTGCAACTGATCCCAAGAAATTAGAGTTCAGAAGCTTGCAAGCTCAGTAGCCTGATTCATTCAGTAGTTGTGCTACCTCTGACATCCCTACCATCACCATAAACTGTCCCTCTTGCAAAGGGCAAAAGGCATGACGGTGAAAAAATTTGCAGAAGAATTATAGAATGACCAAGTTTGGAAAAGACATCCAGGATAATAAAAGTCAGAAAAGACCTCCAAGATTATCAAGTCCAACCTTTGACCAGATACTAACATGCCCACTAAATCATATCACAAAATTGCATGTCTGTTTGCCAGGGATGGTGACTCCACTACTTCCCTGGCCAGCCTGTTCCAATGCCTGACCACCCTTTCAGTGAAGAAATTTTTCCTAATGTCCAACTCTAGCCTTTCCTGGGGAAACTTTTTGTCACTTCCTCTTGTCCTATCACTTGTTGTCTGCCAGGAGACAACCTCATCACATCTTCCTTTTGGGTAGTTGTAGAGAGCCCTCTGTTCTCCAGGACAAAAAGACACTGTCCACAAAGACGGAAGAGACGCCACCTCTCAGCCACTTAACCTGTGTGTGTTTCTGGCTTGGCAAAAGTAGCTGAAGTTCACTAACACAGCTTACTACAGCAGCCAAAGAGAGAGCACTATTCTCATGCTAGGAAAAGTCTCTCCATCTGCTTCTAAATGAAACCTGCACTTTCTTTTCCTATCAGTTATGTGAACTCCTGAAAGTCATATACTATGTGACATCTCAGTAAAATAACCTAATAAACATGAGAATTACTGAGTCTCAGAAAAAATATACTTTCTCTATGCCTGTCTGTGCTGGGCCATAATGACAAAATACCTGCTGCAGGGGCCTGTATCCCAACTGTGAGCACTTTTGAGATACACTGGATATGGATGGGGGTCACTGAACAAGTGTGCAATCCAACTGCTCCACCCAGCTCTTGTCAAGCTGCTCTGTACACACACAAGTCCTTCTTGTATTTTCCACCCAGCAGCCTGATGACCATCTACAAAAACATGTAGTTATAAATGAGCACACAAACTGGTTCTCAGCACAGAGCAGAACAATCAGGCAGGGGAATGCACTGGGAAATTCCCCATTCTGCACCTTTTGTTCCAAGAGTGCTAATGTATTTTCGATGAGAGTTTCTTCTGCATTGGAAAAAAACCTAAACATCTCTCCAAATGCTAGGCAAATAGCTTATTTTTTATTCAGAATGAAATGCTGAAAGGGGAGTTAAGCAGAGCTTTAAACAGAGACTTATTCTGTAGAATAAATATTTTTAAAATGCAGAAAAATATTTCAACAATAGTCATATTCGACAAGAACTGACATTTCAAGGCCTCACAGTCAAACTCTTCTGAACTGCTATTCAAATTAGCTGAACCACAATCTGCAGCAATGTTTTCTACATGTACAAAGTTGTAGAATCAAGTATCTGTTACTGGCTATAGCACTACATCATTTTAAGGAATCTTTTCCCAATCAGATTCATTTTCTGTGTAAGATGGAGCTATAGACCTAGATGGAGCCAAAATTAAGAGGGTCACCACACATCCAAATGTACTACATTTAGCCATGCAATATGCCATGAACATGGTGGTGTTGCTCCTCTGAGGTCACCCAGTTGATGAATGGACCCCAAAGTCAAGCCACCAACCTCTGGAAAAATCTCCTGAAGCAGCTGTCCAGGAATTGTCTAACTATCATCCAGCATCCTAGTTCTGAAAATAAAATTCAGGGTGTAAGCAGGGAAAAAAAAACCCAAACAAAAGAATAGATGAAGAAAAAAAGAAGTCAATATGTAGCTGAAATGAAGTACAGGGGGAAGGGAAGAAATATGGAGGAACACAGGCATAAAAGAACAAGTGTTCAGGACAAATTCTGATACTAAAATACATCTGTTCCACGTGTTTTTGAAAACAGCACTCTTATAACAGGTAGTCCATGGCATTTGTCTCTTAACACTCTCAGCATGTCTAAGCAGCACCACAGCCTATTGACTGAAGTGCTACAGCATTGACCATGATTACAATATCAACATCCTGTTACCTACAGCAGCCATACCCTCTGTAAAATAAAGCACACACACAAAATAACATGCACAAGAGAATTACATTTCAAACAGCAACAACTCTATAAACATGCAATGTGTTTACATGTCGCTTTAAAACACAAATCCTGTCTGCAGGAGTGCATAGCTGAGGGATACAGAACATCCTTTAGCCTTTTCTCAGTATATCTGATGTAGTTTTTTCCTCTGGCTATTTTCCTAAGGCACAATCTGTTTTTAGGCTGTGCAAACAGCAACACTTCTGCCTTTTTGTTCAGGGCCTGTGGTGCCTGGAAGGGCACCTGAGGTGAGCACAACTGGGTCCATGTCTTCTATGGTCACATTGTGGTTTTGCTACAGCGACCAACCAAATTAAATAATTGTCTTAATAAATACAGCCCTATATAACGCTCACTGTGAACATATGTAGTGGCCTTATGAATGAAAATAAAAGGAGTGCACACTGCCCATAATTGACTTCCTTGCGCATACTCCCCTGTACCTCAACCACATATCCTTCTGCAGCGGTCTTACATCTTGTAACTGCTGATCATGTGGATTCAGTCAACCTATATATAGCTGAATTATCGTGCAAAACTTGACTTACAGTCACCAAATTCAGTTTTATTGTACCCTTTCCCAAAATATCAACAGAGTGTTTTGATTTCCAAGAGCAGTTTAACAGGAAAAAAAAAAGGGCAAAAAAAGGCCCCTTCTTGCTCCTTTGGAAGGACACAAAGTCTACATTTTCCTTTAGCTTTTCATATTAGAACTCAGAAAATCAGCCTGCATGAGTATACAAAGAGGGCTACCTGTATCTTTAGCACAGCTACAGCCTAAGAAAAATCTCCTCATCTTTCCAGCTGCAGGGCAGACAGAAAGGTTTTAAGGGTGAAAGGATAAAGATGGTACAATTCAGGAGTCAATGGCTAATATCTCAAACTGCTGTCTTGCAGGGTGAGTAACCTGTCAGCGGCTGTAGGGGCTGGTTACTCGCCTACACATAAGGGCACAAAAATAATACCACGCAGCATTTTAAATTACAATTGAATAGTGTAGCCAATGCAGAACAGCAGCTCTTCTCTGGTGTATTGCAATGCTAATGGTCACACAGACATGGATAGTCCATTGAGGCCCAATCAGGATCTTGCTAGCTTGATAGGGTGGGCTTAAGAGCCTGCTTTCTTCCCAGGGAGCCAAAATATACATGAAGACAAAAGTTAATCAGAGCTTTTCCTCATCAAAGGTATCTTACTTATAGGAAAAAAAAAATAAGGGAAAAATCTTTTTTCTTCTGATTATATTTCTTGTGTAGAATATTACTATGTTCCAGAAAAAAAAAAAAAAAAAAGAGGGAAGTGTTAAGAAAAAAATCCCAGTAATTCCACTGGTTCCATAAAATTCAGTTTGGGTACACCATCTTCTAGGTAACACAGATGACATAGCTCAGTCTATCCTGTTCCGAAAAAGAAGAAGCTTCCTCCTCCCTCACTGCCCTGTCCCATTAACTCTGAATTTCTCTTTTTTTTTCTGACCTTGTCCCTTACCTGATCAAATTCAGCTCACTAAGGTTGTAGAAAGTTACTCTTCATTTTGTCAGTCTGATGAGTCCAGCAGGTCCCTGGGATGAGATGATGCTGAGTAGGGAGGGAACGCACAGCTCCAAAATAGAGGACTTGGGAATTTCTTTCACCAGCAGTATTCAAGCTGAGCACCCTCTTTCGTCATCCTATCATTGTCATCACCCCCCTACCAAAAAAAAAAAATTGGAGATTTTGTTTTATTTTTTTGTCATCAATATTGGCACAGGTGAACAACCTCTTTATACAACCTAATGAAAGGACTGTGTCCTCACCCATAAAAACACTCCTCACAATTAACAGCAGTGTCCACTGACGATTTTGAAGAAAGAGAGGGAATGGAACCCATTCAAGCCACCCTATCCTTTCACTAACAACTTTTCCTAAAACCTGGAATACCCTGGCTGACTGCTGAAGCATGTTTACTGCCATCACATCATGCTGAATTAGGTTTGCTGCAGCCAGTATCCTCAGTCCTCACTGCAAAACCACTGTGAGGATGTCATAGCAATACATTGCAGATAACACCAAGGATTGGACACCAAAAACCCCTCCATCTGCAAGGACAGACTTAGATGTTGGGCTAAGGAAGTGAATGGTAAACTCAACTCACAGAAGAGGAAGTCTGCTTCTCTTACAGCTTCTCTGCAGCCATATGTAGGTTTGCTTATTGTCCTTCATTCACTAAGGACCAAATTATTCCCTAATTAGACAAACCACTAATCATTTCATGTATACCTTCAAACAGCAAGCAGAGAAAACAAACCCAGAAGTTTGAAAAGGGCAACAAACAGATCCTGGGAAATATGACTACTAGATAATTTTTCTTCTATCTATAATAGAGTTATAGCTTCAACAGAGGAAAAAATCAGCAGCAGGCTTAGCAATAGCAATCACATATTGGGCATGACTAGGTCTGTTCAGGAAAAGTGCAACAACTTTGGGCTGCAAAGCACAGAAACAAGTTTGTACAGAATTAAAATTATCTTCAATATGAATGATAAAGGAGTTAAGGGGAGAAACACCTAAACTTTCCAAAGGAATTTAAAGCATGAATTAGTATTTTAAATACCTTTAAAAGAAGAATTACCTTGATTCTAGAAAATCCACAGAATCTTGAAATAGGTGTTTTGTTGGAGGACCAAACACCCAAGAATTGCAGACCATCATTGTACCAAAGGAGATTATCAAAGTATCCATTCACAAGAAGTAAAGGTTTCTCATGCATAGGGCTAACAGCATTCACTCTAAAGCATCACATGTAGTCATCTACAGATTTCTCTGTAAAGGCAAGGATAGCACACAAAAAACAGAAAAGTGTATGAAAAAATATTTTATTGAGATATTTCTTTTTCCAGACCTGGCATTAGGGCATTGTCTGAAAGAAATCTGGATTAAAGAGAGAAGTGACCTACAGCTTCCTTCTATATCACTCTCTGTCTTTTTTTATTATCATTAATTTTCATGTTTCCTCTTACCTATTGACTTGAATTTTTCATCTTTTCTCTTTTTTCTATAATTTGCTTACTTGCTTGTTTTCATGTATGTGTAACAACTTATGCTGATATTATGATATTTAATACAGAGACTGAAGCATTTTTTGAATACCTAGTGACTTATCTGATGCACAGAAGTTTAGCATTTGTTTGATGTGTTGGCACTTGGATTGCTTACTTTAAGACAAAACACTAATGTTTCACACAGAAAATATTTGTAAATACATTTTAGTAACACTAGTTTAGGTAGAAATAAACATTTGAGGGAGGGGGTTTTATTGTGTAACACCACTTTTGTAATTACAGACAGGTTTTGCCATAGATTTTTTCTACCCTTATGCTGTACAGAATACAGAAGTACTATTTAATTTTCTTAGACCTGGTGATCGTGGCAAAGACAGTAGGTATTTGTGACATACCAGGTTCATTCTACCATAGCCTGAAGCAATTACTCAAGTTTCTTGCCCTCTAAAACTGCTTCTGCCTTTGAATCTGTTAGTTCAGCAAATTCTGTGGATCCCCATCCAAGCCCTGGAGGTTGACAACTCAGAATCAAGTGAAGATACCAGCCTACCTTTCTGGAACCAGCTGGTGCTGTTTCATTCTCCAACTAAACTGCTAAACTGAAATTAGTTCAAATGGTGAGCATCAATAGGTTGTGAATGAAAAACAAAACATAACAACACAAACAAACAACTACCATCAACAACAACTAAAACAAGAAAGAAAAAGAAAAAAAGTCAAACAAAAAAACCTTTGAAAAGTACTACCATCTCAACCACTCTTCAGCTTCTTGCCTCAGCTCAAAAACAGGTGAAAAAATAAAAGGGTTTTCTGAAAGGCAGGTGTTCTACCTCTTATCAGTACTATGAAGGAACAAAACAGGAAGATTTTACTTACATTTTCTTAGTTTAATGTAAGTACTTTTTTAAAAACAAAAAAACTATTCCAAAACCAGACTTAATATTCTATCCATCTATTCTCTCTATGGGTAAGGATTAATTATAACATTAGTCTTCAGAGGTACCATGAAATACGTTTTTATGCAGAAGCCTTTATTAAAATAAGGAAGTTACACAACTAGTACTACTTCTTCAGTGCTTTTGAGTCAGCTCTTTTGCTGAAGGCCCTATTCTAGTTTCATTCAGAAAAGCCATAAAGTTACATGCAGAATGAGAAAGGGTTGCAACACCCAGAAACCCACATGGTGTTTACTTTCAAAGAGAGCCTCAAATGCACCACGCCTGGGCTACTTTTGAAAGCAGAAGCAGCTCATTCAGATCCTGACTCTCAAATGTATTTAAGAAAATACACACATTTAGATATCTTGGCTCTGAGACTCACTCCAATATTACAACCCGCTCATGATGCTGAATGGCAGTAGGATTATGGTGCTGGGAAAGTCACATGTAAGGACTGAGATCCTAACCTTCTCCTGTGATTTGCTCCAGTTTTTAGAAGGAAATGTAATATTCTGAATATGGTTTTCTCTATTTTTGTAGCACAAAATGAAAACCTGTTCCAAGGTAAGAGGAAATAATTAAGCAAAAAAAACTGATACATTTGAATTGCAGACATGGTGAGATCAAAAGAAGACTGGTACTACTGATTCCCAGCTTTGTCCTTCATATAGTCCTTCTCTTCCCTCTCTGCTTTTTTATCATGAAATAGTAATAATAGCAGTCCATCACCTGTACTGACAAGACTGAGAAGGTTTACTTTGCTTCCCCTAGGAAGCTGCTTTCCCATGGGCTGTCCTTCTGCTGGAGTGAGAATAGAAATGAAGCACCTAAAGAGTTTATCTCTCTGTCCCAGTTAGACCCATGCTGTTCTCTGGGACGGCATAATTAACTCCGTACCATTAAAACCCTTCATCAGTACCTCAGCCCTGGTACTTGATGGATCTGTCCTAGTTACTAGCAGCCTTGCCCATTCTGTTTTGAGTAAAACCTGCAAAAAATATCATTGAAATCAACCACTGCAAGAGGGTCAATTGTATGTTAATTTAAAATTGAAATATCAATTATATCAATCACTTACAGGTAGAAGTTAGGAGAGTCAGAGATCTGTTGCATCCCATTTTGTTACCTTGCAGCAAGATGATGTTTGTGTTCCTCCAAGTTTCTCTATGCAATATCATCCAGGAGAGAAAGCGGTGGGGGCAATACTGGGGAAACAGAATTCTCTTAAAAGTCATTTGACAAAAAAACTCTTACTTATCTTGATATGCAAGAAAAAGAAAAAAAACCTGACTGTACTACATTTATCCAAGGACCAGGGAGTGTTATACAAAACTCAACATTGTCCTACACTGTATTTAAGGTGAAAACTACAAAGATTATCCTCCTCCCCACCTCTTATTTTTAACTATTAACTTTTTTAAGGTTGATATTTGTACAGGATATAGATCAAAACTAAGAACTGGGAAATGCATTTCATTTTGAATACAAAATGCAACCTGTTTATTAAAAACAGGCAGTCTTTCATTTTTGGGATTCGAGATCTGCACAGATTGCAGTGTCACCTCCCAGCATTCCCCACTGTGAACCTCAAGTTCATGGGAATGACCAATACTAATGATCCCTGAACTGTTTCCCACAGCCAAATGACAGCTGTGATTCTTTTGCCTCAGCCCTCCTCCTTAGAGCTGATTCAGCGTTAAATTTATGGCACTTCCTCTGAAGTGTCCCATGCTGGCTTTGGACATTTTTCACCCAACCTTATCATCAGAAGATGCATCTGCCTCATAACTCATAGTCAAGTGCCTACTTCACAAGACCATGGGTAGCAGGAAAAGGCAGGTCTCAGTATATTCTGAGAGACACACAAAGCATTTATCTTATTATCATCTCTTTTTCAAAGGAAGAGGAATACTGGTGGAACTTCATGCAAAGCATGGAGGAACTATGTCTAAAATAATGGGTTCAAAGGAGGATTGTGCATTTTTGAACAAGGGAACCAACAAATAAAAGAAGGAACTTGTCGAGTATATTTCAGGTTTGAGACTTTTATGCTGTTCACCTCAGAACTTATGATAAATATCTATATCCAGGGCCATCTGCTGTCATGGAACCACTGACATGCTGTAAAAGTTAAACATGAATTATTTAGGTGCCATTACCCAAATCTATGGCACTTCAACACATCTCCAAGTCAATACATAGCATATTTAACATTTTCTATTATTTTTGTTCTCACTCTATTTTAAAGTAAAAAACACCAAAAACTTGATCTTTCCACCTGTAAAATTGATCCTTCAAGCAAGAATACATTTCTGAATGTACTGGTGAATTTATTATAAACGATGTGAAAAAAAACCTGCACCAGACAAAATATAATCCCTCCAGCAAGAGGACTTACAATGCTTAGCAAGTGAAATTGAGCTCCTCTGTTTAGCTACAGCGGAAAGCATTAAGAGTATGAAATTCTGACCAGAAAGGCACTCCACAAACCCCTAACTTTGGTCTGATTGCGGTTTTTTCTTGCCAAAACATACAGTAATGTTTGGCTAGTGCAGGTTTTTTACCTGGGTAGAGATAAAGGCACTAATAGGAGAAATTGCTTCCAGGTTCAGATGTGGATTTCAAACCCATTCTCTTTACTCCTTAATCTCAGTACTTACATACATTATTTTATTTTTAAATAAGGGCAAAACCCAGTGTCTTTAACTTCATAGTTTCTTGCTCAGAAACTCTAGCAGTGTGTGATAGTCTGGTTAAGAACTGTTTATCCTGCAGCCATGCCAGCAAAGCAATGCACCCTTGATCTTTCCATATGAGCTGTTACACAGAGAGCAGGTTTCACAGCAGGTTCCATGGCACAAAAGACATCACGATGCAGAAATAATGCTCCAAACAGCCAGACACATTCTCACTTCTACAAATGTCTGGGCAAACATCCGCATCTGGTATTCTAATTTTTTGTTGTTGTTCTTTCAAAGAAAGTAAAATTCTGAGTATTAGCTTTTGTACTTTGCCAGTTAGAAGTGATTCCACTGATTCAAACAAAGACTTCTTGCTTTGGATCTGGCTGGAATTTTGTCACTGGATCAGGAGCAGGTCTTCAGACTGTTCTATGCAGAATAGACTTGAAATGCAAGTTCTTCCTCACAATAGAAATAGCTAAAAATAAGCTTTCCAAACATGTTGATCAAAAAATCAGCATGTTTCTTAAAGTCATGTGGACCTTCATATTCAAACCCCATTTTAATTTATACCAAGAAAAAGATTTTTCATCCAATTTGAAATATCACCAAAATTCTCATTCAAAGTGATGCTATTCCATCTGGGTAGTCAAAATGAAACAAGTAAATCCTGAGCAAACAAATCAGACTTTTGTACCTCACTCTGTAAAGACAAATATTAAAATTGCAGACAGTAGATAAATAGAATCGTTCTAAAATGCAAATTGTTACCAGTGATGTAAGGCCAAGACAGTAAAGTGATCTCATTAAGAAGCTTTATGGAGGCCATAGATTTAATTATCAGGGGCAGTTGTACAACTTGTTCTGACCTACCAGCAGCATTTTTGGTTTGCACAGATGGGCCATAGTGCTGTCTCTTTTCTTCATCTATCTTTTCTGTTCCCTAGAACAGACAAATTACTGAAATCTGTAAGTATTCTGCTCAGCAAAGCTCTCACCCTTGCTTGTCAGTCTTGAATTCAGCAAGCTTTCTGCTGGCAGTAGAGGTGGAGACAATTTTCAAGTCTGTAAATGTCTTGTAAATTTCATTCCTTAATAATTATTATTCTGCAGTTGGCAAGGACAAATGCAGCCTGTTCTCCCTGCTCATTTTGTGCTAACAGCAGTAAGTGTCCTACATACTTAAACCGTGTCTCATGGACATGCAGGGTGGAAGACAAAGACAAAGCTTACATAGCTGGTTTAATAAATAAAGGGATTCAACTCTTTTGCTACATATATGTAGGGTGTATAACTCTTTTCACTCATCATGAAATGATGAAGTTTGGGCACTGCTCAAGGATATATACTGGGCTTGGCCATGTTAGTCATGCAAAATGGCAAAGATTTTTGAGAGATTTTCTTTTTTCCCTGAGAGGAAAAAATGATACTGTCAACAGAAACACATAATGTTGTAAATTCTGTAAATTCCACAAAATAAGGCCATGAAAAATTCTTGTCCATAATTATGCAATATCTTGATAGAAATAAATTAATCCTATTTTCTGGAATAACAATGTCACCTGTGCTCCACCCAAGAGTCACTGTTCTGATCACTCTGGTTGGTCCTTTGAGTAATCAGTTTTCTGTAACCTGTATTTCTGTTCGGTCACCAAGTAAGGCATTAAAGGTATACATTGGCATGCAATTCTCTTAATACTTGCCTTATAAATTTTGGACTTGTCAGCACTATCAGGAAACATTCTCAATTCTGCATTACTAGCAAAAAAAACCAACAAACAAACAAAAACAAAAACCAAAAAACCCACACACCAAACCTAGATGTCTTGTCATCTTCAAGACTTTATCCTTGGAGCAAAAACCTTGGTTTGCCAACACATATCTCAAGAGTAAATATTTTTGCCTAAAGTTCCTTCTCTTATTTATTGTAGGCAATAAAGACAGTCGAAAGCACAGCTTTCCCCTGCAACACTATGTAAGTGCATAAACTAACATCTGACCAGATCATTTCTATGCATTATATGTATAAAAAAAGAAAAATCTAAATGTCTGTAAATACATATATGAATGTATATGCTCCCCAGATCTTGATTTTGATTTTATATTTTTTTATGTTGTTTAAGGAAACTTGTCTCACATTTGTCTTGACACCTTCCTTCATTTTCTCTGATCTTTTGCTCAGCAAGTGTTAAAAGAAAAATCTTCTGTTTGGGCTTGTGGCTTCTGATCCATACTACTCAAAAAGTCGGGGCAACCTCTAAGGTAACAGTTTTCCCACAGAACCCAGTTGTGAACATTAGACTTGCATTTAACATACTTAACTTTTAAAAACAATTTTCTTGACATTGATATATCCATGTGCTTAAGCTACAGTAAGAATGTTTTCTTATTTCCCAGCACTAGGGTTCAATTTCTCTTTGAAGCATCCTAACTGCATTTTACTTTCTCTGATACTTGGTGCCAGGCTGAGATTGCCTAAGTTTCACACAGTGTGGTTGCATTCACTGTGCTAATCTTAAGTTACATACATTTTTTTGTCACTCCATGTGTTTCTAATTGGTTTCCCAAGCACCCGCAGTATTACAGCTGCTCTGTTTGGCAGCTGCCAGTGCCCACAAACCCCTGTGTCTTCCTCTTCGACACTGTTTTAGGTATTCTCTTTTGGCACTAAAGTGAAAACAGTTATAATCAGATGTAAAGTATATTAAAAAAAAAGCATATGGAAATCTTGTGCCTTTGATGTTGCAATAAGAAAGAGGTCTCTTCCTGCATTATGCTTGCTGCCTCAGTCCTGACAATGGAAATTGGCATTTTTCTGTGTCATCTGATTACTATCTGTAATTAAGAAATTAAAAGCAAAATAATGACAACCAGAAGATGAATGACCAAGATACAACTGGTGGTGACATGGGCAGAGGCAAAGGCAGAGTTGTCCACAGCATCTATGGCTGAAATGTCTTCACACCTGCATCCAGGGCTGCCTGGCTTAGCTTAGTAGGTTGAGTTTTCCTCTCAAATCCTTCTGTGCATTCCCTGCCTGGGTAATGACACTGGAAGTTGTCGATTTGTGATGGAGAATCAAAATATTCTAAGCCCCTCAGGTACTTGCCTAGCCAGAGTACATTTTTAAAGCACTACTTTTTATGACTAGCAGAGTCATAAGCACAGCAAGGTGCTTCACAAGCTGCCTACAAACAAACACCAGTGAAATGCAGTGTGGGAACCAAATAGGGAAAGGGCTGCACTATCTTTACTGTGCATGCAGAGCAGATGGGTTTTCACTTTGGTGTCTCTGATCCCACCTGGGGAAGGAGCACACGTGAAAAGTGCAGTGCTCATTTTATCTGTCACACAAGAATGAAGGGTATAGCCAAGCCCAGCACTGCCTAAACCTCTGGTTTGAAGAGGTCTAGGTGTTTTAAAACAACTGTCCAACCCCTGGGGGTATCCTGAGTGCAGATGTCCTAAGATCATGGGTGAACTGTACTGTGAGCACCAGTCCACATCCGCAACTGGGGCCAAACTGCTCATCCTCCACAGGGCAGTCAAAGGGTGCTGTTTCAATATCTGTCCTCACAGTCCTGATTTACTGGCTAAATACTTTAGTAGGCCTGTAACATGAGTTTCTGAGAGAAAGTGAGGCACTATTTGCGTATAGGATGGGATGGAGAGGAGAAAAATAATGAGTGAGCCTCAATCTCATGTTCAATTTTCATGTAAGATCCTAGATAACAGGCTAAAAACAGTCATGCAGAACAGCAATATTTTTGCTTAATAAGACAAGGACACACAATTCTTGTGAAGTTTCTACTGAGTCGAGCTTTATATGGGGGTAGAAAAGAACTCCTACAAAATATGCTGTTGCATTAATTATAAGTTTCCCATTTGACAGCCTAATTAAGAAAAGAAGAGTTAGTGTAGGGCTTGCAGAATTCATGATGAATCACACATATTCATACAGACTTCATTTTAGTGTTTCAATTATACACATTCCTAACTGATGAACAGCAACATAGCATTTTCTGGTAATAAATGTGATATCTGTTGGAATTGATAACATTGGTTCAGTAATTACTGAGCCGTTATTGTCAGGCATCAGGGAAAAAAAAAAGTGGAAGGATGCCCTAGTTATTGAAGTTTAGTATCAGCACTAAAGAAAAAAAATGTGAGGGGGGTTTTACCTACAGGCACAGTACTTAGCAGAAGTCAGTGACAGAAGGTGCTTATGGATCCAATTAGGAGACAAGGGAGAGAGGAACAATAGCTTGATGACTGGAGAACCAGACTGAAGGTTGGGAGATCTGTATTTAATTCTCATGTCTATCACAGACTTCCTGTGTGGCTTCAGTCGTTATTTCATCTCTTTATGTCTCAGCTCTCTATCTGTAATAACGTAATATACAATAATGCAATACACCCTTCTCCAACACTTTTGTCTATCCTTTTCAATTGCAGCAGATGAACTGCTGGGACTATCTCCTTCTCAGATACAAAAGCCCTTCAATTTTATGGGGAAGGGTCAAATATGCTACCATAATTTGAATAATTGCAAACCTGATTGTCCTTTAAGTCATGGGAGGCAAAAAAAATCAAGTCACTTCTATGTAGACACTTAGACTTTGAGACCTTGAGAGAAAAGGAGGCAAATAGCAGCTCAAGCACAATTTCTAAAACAGTGTTCTTGGTACACCATTTTGCATTCGAAGAGGCAAAGAAAAGAGATGCAAAGAGAAAAATTTCCTTTTTCTTTTTCCCAAATAAGGGAAGAAGAAAGGGGATACTGTTCCAGACAGAGTTGACAGCAGAGGACTATAGTTGATAGTTTAGATGCAAATTCATCTGAATCCTTTGGTTTTGTTCTCAAAAAAGGGCTACTTTCTCACATACAGGAAATAAATTCTGCAAGAAGTAAGCATGCATAGGGATGCCAGGGGCCTCTGCCTTATGGTTTCTTTTTCAATAACAGAAGCTTGAAATAAAATAAAGGTGTTTATTTCTTTGCTAACCTATCCAAAGTCTCTTACACACCTATAGAATATATACACATAAAACAGGTTTCTACTATAATTACCACTGAATATATTCATAATTATCTCTAAGATTACTGATCAAGAGCCTCACCTGAGAGAACAGCTGGAAACGGCCCCTTGTTCAATTTTCTAAGGAGCAGTGTCTACTTTATTTTACCTTCTCCTTCTCAGAGACTAATAATGCAGAAAACACCTCATTCTTATTTCCTATAGAGTTTTTTGGAATTGCATGACACTTTGCTGACTTGATGAGGGTTTCTGTTTTCATCAAGTAAAGCACATGACACTGAGAGTGTAGAGCAACTCTAGATAGGCATTCTGTGCATCCCATGAAGAACAGCAAGAATATGTGAATTGATATTTCAGTGCATAAAAATATTACTAAGAAAGGGATGAAGAAGATGAAGAAGCCCTTTAACCTACAAATTTGCATCAATTTTGAAATCTACATAGCAGGCATGGAAAAAATGCCGTCAAGAAGGAAAGGATTATTTCCTTACCATTTCATGAAAGTATTTTGAAAGAAAAAAAAATATAAGCATCAATGCAAGAGCTGAGGGAACTCCACCTGATGTGGTAGACCATGGCACTCAGCTTAGTGCTGTGATGTGTGTCCACTGCTACAGCTGTTCTCCAGTTTATCATCTCATATTAGATTGTTACTAGAAATTATTGCTACTGTTCCAACCAAATGTTTTTGTTTTTCTTATTCCCACTGGAAAATGCTGAATTGTAAAAATGTAGCTAATCCATGGGAACATAATGATTTTAATGAAGTTCTTGTTGAAGCCAAGAAAACTGGCAGTTGTGCTGGTTTTGAAAATCTCTTGCTCAGGCAGGTTTCTAAAATTATCCCGTGTGACTTGCTGCCTGTTCACCTGATACACGTTAAAGAGACCCCTTAAGTCCCAGGCTGGGGACTAGCCAGACTTGGAAACAAAGTTACTCAAGGTATCACCTCTGGAATTTGCCAAGACTTGAAAAGGTTTAGAAAAAATATTTTGAAACTGTTTAACAAAATAGCATTTTGATTTGATGTTTATTAAGCAGAACTGTGGGCTTATTCAGGGACACATTTTGGAAGTCTGTCTTTCACTCGATTATTTTTTGATTTATTATTAATTTTTCTACTGAGTGGCTGAAACCTAGCAGAGTATATTTCTTTGTCTTGTGGTTACCACTGCGAAGCCATTTCAACTGATCAAAAAGAATTCCAACAGCTCTGGTGGGTTTTGCTTCAGCCAAGGTGGAAGATCTGACCTGTAGAGATGCCTTCATCTTTTGCTGGCTGTGGAAAGTTAACTGAGGATAGACATGTTTACAACTTTGAGACAGCTACAATTCAACAAGATAAATCCTATTAATAAACATTAAAAAACCCTCTGGACTTAGAAGATATTAGGCATGCTGCCTACTGTAATGCAATCTATTGCTTTTCTCTCTTTGTTTGCCTAGTTTGATGCTGCATACTCAGAATACTGCAAAGCAGAGTTTGTGAAGATGTGAGTTTATGTCCTGAATTTAGTTTTATTTGTAGTATCTGAAGCTATTAGTTCATTTTCTTGGGTATTTAGTGTACCAATATGGCAGCTTCCATCTATTTTCCAAAGGTCATCTAGGCCTAGTTGCTACCTTTATTAAATGTCAGTTTAGCATCACCTCGCTACCTTCCTCTTGAGTTTGTTTTCCTGCCCGTGTCCTGAAGCTCTTTGTGACTTTTTTCTCATATTTCTATTGTAGCCTGTTACCCTGCAATTTTCACTTTTCTGTCTTCATCTTGGAGAAGTTATGTAACTGGGGCAAATACAGGGTTTTTGTAGGTTTCCACTTGAAGCTGTGCTGGTTTTACTCACTATTTCCTAGTGAATTACCACTCAAGATGGCAAATCCAGTTTCTTGTGAGTTGCCTCACCTCTTTCAAGGCTAGATCTTCCCACTTTTGGCCATGCAACACCAGCTTTCCATGAGCATCTGCTCATTTTTGTGGTGGACAGTGACTGCTAGAGACTTGAGATTCTCCATTTTTGTCACATCCCCTTTCTATGATGTACAGTGCACAAGGCCTCCAAAGTACCCGTGTGGCCTCTCTCCTCTCTTCCAAATGATGTGTTGTAGTCTGTTGGAGAAAAAAATTACTGGATTTCTGCTTTCTTTCTGTCACTCCTGTTTTACAAGAAATGCTTGTAATAAGACAATTTTTTTCTAGACTTAGAGGGTCTGCAGGCCTTGAGATGTCTGAAAGGATTGCATACCCAAAGCTTTTCCATTTCTCATAATTCTTGTTCCAGCTTTCTTAGCCTCACCGGGCAGATGTGTTCCTTAGGGCACTAGCAAATTCTCCTTAGCTCTTCTTTAAATGTGAGACAAGGATTAGCTGTTAAGACACAAAACATTGCACTAGTCAGTTTACAGAGGTGTCAATTGTCTGTCAGAACACAATGTCAGCAAGGCAATTTTGTTTAACAACAGCCCTAACAGAAAGGGTCCCTGGGGCGGAAATAAGTAATCAAGCAATAATAGCACAGGAACTTGGAGAAAGCAAGGAGCCACCTCTTTCCAATGCATCTGCAGTGCAATGAGACCTTGCACAAAGCACTGGGAAGGAAACTAGCTTCTCTTTCTGTGATCCTGAAACCAGCACTTACGCAACTAATCTTAATTCACATGAGCAAATTCATTCTTTAACATGAGCAATGAAGGGCCGGGTCTTTGTTTAAATGAGCCCAGCACTAACTTACTTGTCTTCAAAAGTTTTACGGACAATCACAATGAGATTAAAAGAAAGTAATCAGGATTAAAACCAAACTAAGCAGTTTTGGAAATCACATCCTCAAAGTACAGAAGTTATACAGCATGCATTTTAGGTATAGGAGGACCTAATCCCTACAGTTTTAATGCCTTGGTATGGAAATTATTCTTGCGCCTGTGCCTATACAGGACTATGTCCATAAATCCAAAGCATAAGCAATGCTGAGAACATTTTGTTTTCCCTTGCCAACTACTACATGGATAAGACAAAATTTATTCAATAAAAGCTGCTTTTCTTTCTTTATAAATTTGCCTTGCTTCTGCCTTCATATCATTGCTGATCCCATCACATTATCGTGGTCAGTCAATACACCAAAATGACATAACTGAAAGGCAACTCTCAACAGAACTGCAACAGACCCTTCATTTTCAATTTTTTTACTTTCATGTGTGTGAGACAGGGAGAGAGAGCAAGAGAGAGACTATTGAACTTTAAACTTCCCGATAAGCTGTATTGTGGGAAAGTGCCATTTTTAGGTTTACATGAAGGACCTACCTCTGAGAATGGCCTTTTAGCCTGTGAAAAAGCTAGAAACATCCCAGGAAGTCTCCAAAACATTGTAGCACTGTGAGAATTTGTATAAAAATAAACATTGGATTATTTCAGTCCTACTCCCTTGAGAAAACAAGGCCAAATTACTCAGAGCTACTAACGTAATCTTGACAGAGAAAGGAAAATTAGCAACTGATGCCAGGGCTTTTTTGTTTTGTTAGGGTTTTTCCCCTTTCTTTTTAGTGTAAAGTAATACTTGCAATAAGCAGCACAGTCAGGTTAAGCTTGTGATTTGAAATGGGCTCCAAGCTGAAACCAAGACTTGGAGGACAGCAAGCCAAGGCAGGAGCACTTTTAAAAGGTGTAAACTGGAATTCACAGAAACATGAGAGCTTGGAAGGCATCCACTGACAGACACAATCCAAAAGCAGACAAATCTTTTCTCTAGAGTTCAGGGGATTTTTCAAGCCTTTTTGTCAAGCATTTTCCTCAGGAGAAATTAATATGTGAAAAACACAAGGAGTCAGCCAGGGTCCCATGTCATTGTAAAAGCTGTTTCTAAGCCTGGTCAGGAAAGTCCTTCATTTCATGGAAAAATTATCCTGGTTATTCTGTCCTTCCACCAGGAGATGGCTGAGAATCCCGCATTGTACTAAACTCACATTTTATTTAGCCTTACTTCTAGAGCTGGTAAAGGATCATAAGAAAAAACCTGAGAAGCTGTGATTTCAGTTAACTATTTGCTATAAATCAAGAGAAAGCTGCGTCAAGCATGGAGCAGGAAGTCTGAAGCAGTGTTATCTGAAGCCATAATACAAAAATGTATGTATAAGAAAGGAAGTAGAATGAAATCATCTTCTCCACAGCTATGAGCTGTTCCACACTACTGAGTGAGTTTGAGCAACTCTCTGATGGAGAATGATTGTGTCATGAGAGTGTTTGTACCCACTCGGAGGAGAGCACAAACTGTCATTGTCCCCAGTTCAGAGCAATGCTCAAAAGCAGAGACTTCAGTAATGTTCTCACATAGGAGATCTGAGCTTCAGCTCTGAGCTTCACACCTAAGCTTACTCTTCATCTCCATAACTAGCTTGACACTAAAAAGGTGAGGAAGAAAGCATAATGCAGTAGGGGGGAAAAAAAGGAGAGAGAGAGAGAAGGTAGTCTGTCTGCTGTCTTGGCTGACTCTGAGTTCAAGAGTCAAAAAGAGATCAGAAGCATGAGTTTCCTTACTCCAAGCTAGATAGCTAGGGTGTTTAGCTGAACATGTAACAAACTCATATTTACACAGAGAGGAACCACCAGTAAGCATTGCAAAAGGACTGCAGAAGCAGTCACTGCAATCACATCCCTTCTGCAAAAATCCTTCCAGGCAATCTAAGAGTGGCAGCAGATAAGACCCATTTTTTGGCTTTCAGATTGCCCAACAAAGGAAGATGAGGATCTCTATTAACAACTAAATGAAGGGAAAGAAGTTACTTCTCAACAGGGAGAAAATAAATACCTTCAGAAACAGGAAAAAAATATGGTTTTAGCCTCACCACCCAATCAAGTTAATAAAAGCCTTCAAAAATCACTATACAACTCTATGATATCTACAGTGAAAATTCAATATCTACTGCCATTAACAACATCATTAATAACAAATGTCTGTTTAATTACTCTTGCTAATATTAAAAAGGCCATTATTCTTGTAACACAAGAAATTCATTAGCTGGAAAGCCTGTTTAACGCCAAATGCACCCCCTTAAAGGCACAGGGTTTATTATTTGAAGGTACTTCTGGCATTCAGGCATTTTTGTTGCCTGAAGAAGCAATACTCAGTTTGGCTGATGTTCATACTGTGACAATGAGCAAGTGCTGTTACATTTGAGAAGTTCAGATGAAGCTACACGACATTGGATAACAGTGACTTTCCTCCAGAACAGTTTAAAATGCACAAGGACAGAGTAGGTTTCTCAGAAGTAACTAAATCAGTTAGTTAGCCCTTCATCTAGATTAAAAAAAAAAAAAGTCATCTTCTGAAGGATGGGTATACCCTCAGCAAATTCTGAAATTACTGCCCCATAATGTAATCTATATTCATCAGTTTGCTCTTATCATGTGCTGAAAGGGGCTCAGACGACCACCATAAACCCTAACTCTGTGGATTATGCAATATGCACCTTCATGACACCCAATATTCATGTTCGTCTTGCTGTTGAAGAGAGGAAAATGTAGCATTATCTATATTAGTTAACGCCATAGTGCCTGTTGTTATATCAGTCTGGCTGATACCCATTTTATAATGATAGTAAAAAGTCTTAAATGTTCATTCCATCTTTAGAACTGAATATGGTTGTACAAGCAGATATAAACAACTACCTCCTTCTGCAATTGCAGAAGCAATTACCTCCTTGAAACACTGTACTGCTTCTTGACTTGAGTCCAGGGCAAGCAGAAGGATCTGGCTTGTGGCATAGACTGATATGGAAAGGTAAACATATTTCCTACCTCCAAGCCCTGGTAATGGATCTGAAAGTCTATAACGAAAAATTGTTACAGTTCACAGCAATAGTAAAGAGGGATGTGCTTAGCAGGGTAATTCACTCTGAATCAGGAGTAGCCCTCACATGTCTCATGCCCCTCCAGCTGGCTCACCTCCACATCATGCACAGCAACAATGAGGGAGACATGCCAGGACAGCAGTAAGAAACAGAACTGTAAGAAAAGATACATGAATTATCCATATCTCAGAAACTATACTGAAGGAAGGCTTACTGCTTGTCCTCTTTCAGTAACCAGAGTCTACTCAACAATGTCTCTGTAATGTCTTGTGTATTTTACAAAAGTTGAACTCTCCAGTGAAATACATTCTTAGTGCTGGGTTGATGGACATCAGAAAGCATAAAGGAGCACTAGAAGAGTCAATATTTGTTGATGGCAACATTTGTATTTGATGTAAGGCAGGGACTTGACCTCTTTTCCTCATTTCCTTAAAAAAATGCCAACAGTCATGGATGCCATGGTCATTGATATGATGGTTAAAACAAACCATGAATATACCTTTAGGTACTTGATGCAATACCAGGACAGCAAAGTGAAAATGAGTATCACATTATTAAAATGTCATAGATATCCCTGATGTTAAGAAAACCTCAGAGCCACCAGACCCACTTCTTGGGCACATTTTTTCTGTTTTTGTGCTTCCAGCAGAGGCATCTACCAATACCAGAAGTTCAGTTTCTATACTGTTTTTGATGTTGTTTTAAACTTTGAGCCTCTCAACCTTGTTGCTATCACCCCCAATCCACATCTGTTTGGAGGTGATTCCATTTGTCTCATCATGGTGCCCAGGGACTTCTACCACAGTGGAACATAGAGAGCTCCCCCTAAAAATAAATGCTAGCAATAATAACACCCCATTGATTAGCACATACAGCTCAGGGACAGACCTCCAATGTGATACACTTCATGCTTTTACATACTGAAAGCAGAATGAAATGGTACTATGGGGAAGTAGATGTCAAGCAACTTGACCAGTAATTTTGAAAATCTGTAAGTTTGGCTCCTAAATACAAGTCTATCTGCCTCGCCCTACTTACAGATGTTTAAAAAACCTTGTCTAATTTACAGTCACTTTCCAGAAACATATAAAAGCATCTCCTTCATGCTGGGCACCAGTACATGAATGCCTACCACAAAGTCACAAACATGTGCTAAAAGAGCTTTTTTTATAAGTGCTTCTGCCCCATTTCTAGGTCATGGAAGAAGGTACATTAATTCAGTGTCAAAAGTAGTGGTATTGTGGGCCAGTAATTATGGTAATACAGATAATGATATTTACTTGTATTACAGAAGTTTTTTCACAGTTAATTTTGCAGTCAAGCAACTGCTTTACTCTATATGGATAGCAAATGGATTAAAACAACAACCATAATTTTGGTAAATGAGGAGCTCTGGGTTACACAAGGAGGAGGTTATATGTAAGCAGAGGGCATAACTATTTTCCGTCTTGCTCAGTTTTCTACTGACTTGCTCCACTTTGTGAGCCTTTAATTGTTGGCTTTGGAATGCTATATTCATCCAGTTATACCTTGTTTATCAGAAAAATGTTACACCAGAAGCAAGAACTGGACATGCCAAACTGCAGGGATTAACTGTTTTCTAAAATAGGTAAGGAATGCACTATAAGCCTTGAAATGTCTGTCCCAGATCAGACCTGTGTGAAATGCTGATATGTTTCTTAGTCCCAGGTGAACAGGTGAGAGCATACATATGGCTCAATGCACTTCAAAATACCTATACTGTGTGTAGTATGTGTTTTAATCAGTGAGAAGCCAGATACAGTGATGTTTCTGAGCAGTCAGTCAACCCATATATCCAAAATGGGAAAATCTAGGCTTCTATTTTAATTTTTAGAGCTTTAAACTGAATATGATTAGTAGACATGAAATCTAACTGCATTCTTGTTAATCAGTCAACTAACAGCTTGAAATAAGTGCAAGCATAATATACAGGAGATAGTGGTAGAAATGAAAAAGTCTTATATGTGTATATGATTGCCACATCCTATTCCTTAAGAGCAGTATGATTACTGTAGGCATCCAGCTAGGTTAAATTAAGCCATGATACAAACACAAGTTCAAATTATATTACCCCAGGGGTCAATTTGGCCCATCACATGCTAATTACATCCCTGAAAATTAATATTTTTTTTTGTAAGGTAAATAGTATTTTCTAAAATTAGTTTTATGGAAAACAGGTTCTGTTTATTTTTTCTAGAAAATTACATATTTGCAGAGTTCCTGGACTTCTTATGACATTACAAGTTACATCTGGTTTTCTCCACTGGCGTTGTCCAAGCCAGATTCAAAGGTAAAGCTAATCCAGAGCAAGCCAAGGATCTGACTAAATTCTATAAGCTGAGAAACAGCCAAGCCACAGAAAATATTTAGGCATGAGATTCCTGCCCACAGCCCGGCGCAGAAATCCCCAGGAATGCACTGCAATTGCTCTACAACCTTGAAAAGCCTGGAGTCAGCTGCCAGATACTGGCTACAGCCTCCATGGCTGAAGCATTTTTTTCCAGATTGGTTCCTTCCCATTCTTCTCTGGTCCAGCCCCAAGCCACAAACCCAGGGGTAGGATTTCAGTGGCTCCCCCATTCCCTTTCACCTCACAGTGGCTGTTTATCACCACCAAGCAGAGTTAGGCAGTACAATGGATGAACCTTCTGAAGCTTGAGGATCTGCAAACACTCACTCTTCCTTCTTCGTGAAAATAATTTAGATTCACAAGTGCTTCTCCTTTTAAAGCAAAATACCTGACCAGGCAGTATGGTTTTATGTTTGTTTGTTATTAAGTGGAAGAGTGAGCTGTGTGTTTCCACTTTGCAAAAGCTAGGCTGGCAGAAGGGGATCACTCAGATATGAAGTGTCTAGCCATAGCTCTGACTAACCTCTATCATATTTTTAATTCTTTCCATGCACTTAATCTGTGATTTCATTATCTCCATGATAACTCAAATACTAAGATGGAATCTGAGATTGCTAAGCAAAATTCTGGCCCCAAAAAAAGAGTTTTGCAGCTGATTTCAGTAGCATAAAGAAAGTATAGATATTCATCTCTAGCAAGAAGACATAATATTAACTGTATAAATCTTAATATATTTACTAATAGTGATGTGACATGTACACCACTTTCACATAAGAATACCTAGCAAAGGGCAAAGCTGAGAAAACGAATGAAATCTTTTACTGGAGAAAAAGTCCACATGAAGTAGCAGGAAGAATTAATTTAGTAGTTAATTGGGCTGATGGTCCACCGTCTCAGTCACCTGCTCAAGTTACTTGTGTATGTACATAGATGTATATTGCATTTCTTCTTCCCATGGAAGATTTAAACCTTCCACTCAAATGCAATCCCTTTCACCATTCTATTCCCCTTTTGTTCTCTAATGCCTTCCCCAGTCCACAAGAACATAGCTTCCCTGTCTTTCCAGAGCTGTTACAAAGCTGAGAGGCTCATAACATCAGCTCAGACAGACAGAGATGGTCATCACCCACCATGCCCTGACACATCCAGACACCATGCACTGCTCCAGAGCTCTTTCAACCTTCCTGTGTGTCTGCTCTCACTTCACTCTTTCTGGGGGGCTCTTCCTTTCCTGTCCCCATTGCTTTCTGAGCACTTCGGTCACTGTTTCTGAATCCCTCTCTCAGTATTTCCATTCAAAGGAAGGAATTAGCATTTCTTTCTGTGCTGGGCTTGAGGATTGGTGCTGCTGGCACATGCAGGAGTGAGGAGAAATTTCTTTGGTCTACAAAGATGCTTTAATTAAAAATGGGAAAGACTCTAATAATCTTGGAAACATTATGTCTTGGAGAGCTGAACCACCTAGGAATCACACACCTGATGTAACTTTAAGTTTGGTGATGCTGTCCTCCTTCCTTAAGTACCTACATCTTCCCTTCTGGACCTCCTTTAGTTTACCCAGCTCCAGGTGCCTAGGACATCCCATGTTAAATACCCTTTCACTACTCCTTCACAGCTTCCCTTTCTTCTCACATTCCCCAAATGCCTTAGTAGGGCTCTTGTGCCATAGCCTGCTTCCAAATATGAACTGTCAGAATCTGCAATTATTTGTATTAACATTACAACAGATGTTCTGTCTCTGACAGTTTCTACCTATCTAAAAGGAAGATTACAGGGCTTGGACTCGTAATAATTTCTTACTTTTTTAGTTTTACAATAAATTGCCTATCAGGATTACAAAGTGAAAGTAACAATTGAAAAATCCTACTGCTCACAGATGTTTTTTATCACTTTTTCATTCACTTGCTCTCCCAGTGTATGCAGAGTTTTGCTTTGTGCTAGTAGCCTTCTTGTTGGTTATCAATTTCATTTACTTTGCAAAGAAAACTAATGTTCTTTGATTCTCCTTTGTAATTTAAACAAATTGCAAACTGGTTATTCATAAAATGAACCATCTTTCATTTGAGAAAGCAAGAACCAAAGGATTTTGACTTAAAGTGTCAGCTCCCTGTTTTGTTAAGACAGATGTGTCCTATTCACTAGGAAAAAACAATAGCAAATCTGAAGGCCATGCAGTCTAAACATCATTTTTCATGCCATTTGGAAAAATAACTGGTGCAATAGAAAGGAAGTAAAAACAACTCAGATTTTAGGTATATTTTAGAAGTAAATGTCCCTTTTTTAACATCTTAGTTTTTCCATGTTCCAAATAGCTAGCCTGTACTTGAATAAGTTTCTTTAAACTAGTTGTTCTTAACTTTTTTAAAATTATTTTTAATAGCATCAATAATTTAAAGTTAAGCCTAAATTTATACGAAAAACCTTCTGTGCCCATTGCACTCCAGTGTTCTTTAATATTATTATTATTTATTTAATTAAGTATATTCTAGCAGTCATTTCTGACTGCTGTGGCATCTCCCTGGAAATCCTTTCTTCAGCTCTGTT
>JAOXXN010000364.1:50414481-50429800 GCA_026770055.1 Myrmophylax atrothorax
TATTTCCCGTGGTGGGGTGGGTTGGAGGGGGTGGGCAGCTTTTACCACTGAGCCCATTGTGTAAGAAAGGACATGGGCATGATAAAAAGCATTATCATACTTCCCCAGAGTCTGCATCTTACTGGTCTTCTCTGTTATCTGGCTCAAAATCCAGCTTGTAGCCTCCAGTGGTGAGTGTTCACCCATTCTGTCTTATGCAGATCAGATGTTTCACCACCATACACAAAAAACTCTCTTCCTCCCCTTCAGCCAGGGTGCAAACATGGCCTCAGCAAAACACTCACCACTTCTGCAAATTGCTAATTGTTTGAGTCATTAACCATTGACATGTCAGTCTCTCACACCATCCCATAAAGGATGCAGCATGAAAGCAGCCAGCAACACGTATGTATGATTTTCAGGGTAAGCAGGTCATGGGGTTTGGAAAGTTTAGCTCTTTGCCTGTAGCCCATCACCTGTTCCACTCTTCTATATCCCAGTTGCTTTACAACTCACATTCTCCTGTTCCTGAATTCTTCTTCTCCTATACAGAGAAAAAAAGCAGGAGAAAAGTTGCTCTAATGCTAAAAGTGGGAAAAAAGGTGTCAAACTACAAAGGATCTTTTTTTTTTTTTTTTCCACAAGGAAATGCCCTTTCAGCTAAACAGGTAAAATCGTGGCCTTCTTTTCAAATAAGTTCTAACTTTCAGACAAAGTTTGAAAATAGAAAAATGTTTTCTACAAAGATTTCCATAGAAAATTGTCCTTCTGAGGTCTACTGATGGCAGTTTCAGTGGGTTTCAGGTATCACTCTCTTTGATCTTACCGGTGAGTACAGTTTCAAGATTTGGTGTGAAAAGTTTCATTATGGCCCTGCCACAAGGTACATACATAGATCACTGTATTCGTACATACACAAAAATACAATGAAAGATTAATTTTTAAAATTACCCTCGCCCCTTTCTCTAACATCAGCAAGTATTTATAGATGCAAACTCAATAATCTGTTGTAATAAAATCTTATGTAATGAAGAAAATAAATATACTGTTTTCACCTGTCAATTAAAATATTCACCTGAGGTGAATAGTTACATTTTAGATAATTCTCCTTAATCTCATTGTTCAAAGCCAAATATATTTTCTTGCCTATAGTAAAAAAATGTCCACAACCTACAATGTACAGCAAGTGACATAAAATGATAAAAACCATTATTTCATACAGAAGGTTTCAGTTAAAACTGCTCTTAACGTATATTTGTTTTAAAGTTTATTATGTGGTCTTTGTGAGGATCAATTGGTTTATTGTTTTAAGACTTTTATCTCTTTATCTGTTATTTGTTAATACAGTATTTCACTTAATGTGGCATATTTTCTTGAGCCACCTTACAATAAAATCTTCATTTAATCATTTCAGACATTTTAGCAGGCAATCATTTATGTATGTATGTTAGCAATTAAGGATACCTTTAATATTAACCTAATCAAGCTCCAGTTTGCAGTTAAGTAATCATCACTTTCACTTCTGTGAAATCCAGCATTTTATATATTTTCCTTAACACATATACATACATACATAAAATACTGTATAATAAAGGGCACGGAAAAGTTTCTCCAGTTCTATTTTCTCGTTGTTTTCTTAAATGTATTTTCAGACAAAAAGCAACTATGCTCATAGCCTGCCTATACTTGAGACTAAATAAGCATGTCTGTCCTCATTGTCTTAAGCCTCCTTTTCACTAATACTTCATTCCAAACATCAAATGAAATAATGTGTTTTAGGAAGGTGCACTGAGCACTAGTTTCTGCAGAATAAAAAAATCCCTGAAATCTAGTCAGACCAGGAAAATAGTAGCATGTTACATCCGCAACAGTAAGGACTTGAACTGAGACATCAAAAAGAATATTTAAACTGCCCTTCTCCAGCGATGAGGCCCACTTAGGTATTCCCACCACCCTGCTGGTACATGCAGCGGCAGAGGGAGATTTCCCATTGAGTAGTGGTGGCACCATTTTTGAGTACTGGAAGAAGGGAAACAGGAGTCTGCAACATGAGGAATGATGTGGTAAGGAAAAAATAAACCGCTAAAGTTGCTGAGCTGTAGGGTGTCACAAACAGCCTCCTGGTTTGCCTGGTAGACAGTTTCTATCATATAGATGTTTTTTCAGGGTAGTGGATGGACCTGATTAGTGTACTTTACCTGGAAAATCAAAAGATGAAGGCCCTACTGCAAAAATCCTGTAGGGAATTCTCAGTTTACTCACATGCACGCATTATTGTGCTGCTTTCTTGAGATGACAGCAACCCCTTTCAGTCACTGGATTTAAAGTTGAGAATAGCCTCTCATGCCCTCCCCAGATACATGACCAGCTGTCTTAAGGAAGGCTTATTGGCAAACACCTCCAAAATCAAAATCTTCCTACAGAAGGAAATGTGCCATTCCATATATGAAAAGAAATAATTTATTTATTCTTTAAAATAGTTAGAAGGCAGAACAGGGAGCAGAGAGAGGCTTTTAAAAGTAAGCTTTATTTCATCATATAGGCAATCATTTTTCTTTAATATAATTTAGAAATTTCTAATATTGTATGGATATACCAGGAAGATAAATTTCAGGTGACAGAGACAGAATCAGGGAGATTCTAAGGACTGTTGAATGTATGTTTTATCTCCACAAACACAGATGTTAATACCCTGTGTTTTCTTTCTGTACAAAATTAGGCTAGGTTACCTTTGCCTAGTAGAGATAATAGCCTTTTATGAAAGAAAAGAGAGTATAAATTCTGAGGGAAATGTAATATCTTTTGACAGAGTTTTAGACCACCCACGCAGCAAGCTAGGGAAGCCAATTATCTTAAACCAAAATATGTTTAAATCACTGAACAAAGCTTTTGCCTTTTTACATGTCTTTTTTTTCTGTCTAATAAAAACAACATGAGCTTGTTGTGAACTGTTTAGAATTTTTGAGCCCACTCTTCAGTCCAGTCTATGATGCAGTAATTACTTTTCGAAACATAAAAAAAAATTCAGTAAAAATACACAATCTAATGTATTCTTAAAACAGGCCTCCAATTTAGAAGGGAAAAGATTGCCTTCTATTTTTAGGGCTGCATATCTTTTAGTACCTGATATGAGGTCAAAATCTGCTTTCATGTAAAGGATTGATAAAAGAAAAGGATGCAAGCATTTATATACTTCTTATTGGAACCTGGTTTTTTCTTTACCTAAAAATCAGTGTTGACCTTATCCTCACCATACCTGACACTGATTTTAGAGATTACTGTTGCAGAAAAAGTCTCAGAGTGCTGCACAGGATGTAATTTATGCTTAAGGGTTGAAAAGGGCATGCTCTGTGTGAGATAAGTATCATCCACCTCCTCCACTCATTTTAGTAACTCGGGGGAGTGAATTCCAGACCACTTTCTCACCATCAGGGATGGTTCTCAACCAAAAACCATGAAAGCATTGGAAAAAGGTTAACCTGAATTCAAATGAGACTTGGATTTTTATCTTAGTTAGTAAGGAGAGAACATCATCCAAAGAGCCTTTATTTGTGAATCATGGAATCATAAAAGTAGGAAAAGACTTCTAAGATCATTGTGTCCAGCCATGAACCTAACACTGCCAGGTCCATCACTAAACTATGTCTCCTACAGGTTTTCTGAACACCTCCAGGAATGGTGACTCCAACACTGCCCTGGGCAGCCTGTTCCAATGCCTGACCATCCTTTCAGTGAAGGAATTTTTCCTAATAATTTGAAGATGGTACACAGTGTGATTCTTGGGGCTGTTCTGTGTAGGGCCAGGAGTTCAGTGATAACCGTGGGCCCCTTCCAACTCTGGATATTCGTTTACTTTTTGACTCTAAGACTTCTGCAAAAAACATGTACAAAATCTGGTTGACAAACATTTGCATTTATTCTAAAAGCTCACAATATGACATCCTTAATTAGAGCCAGAATCAGATTTAATACCTTTATCTGTGAGGAGTTCCTCAGGCTTCAGCAGAACCACCAGACAAAAAATTAGTCAGAAACTTCATGCATGTAAAGATAAAAAACCCTAGTGTTTTTCTTCTCTGCATTGACTCTTTTCTCTGCATTGCCCTTGGGAGCAAGCAGCTCTTAGAGTTAAGGAAAGCAATGGTTTCCTTTCCTTGCACCCCAGTTTTGTTTCTGCTGTAAGTAGTACCAACAGTAACAAAAGTATTTCCAAGGTAAAGTTCCATTCCTGTACCTGAGGTTATTCTGGAAAATGTTTTTGCTTGCCAGAGCTGTGACTTTGAGTATGGTAAAAGAGCCCTGTGCTCTCTGCGCTTTCTCCAGTAACAATGCTTTTATTCAGCAAGCTACCATCTCAACTTGAAAACAGTGATTAAGCTTGGCTTAAGTTGTGAGAATCATATCAAAGCTCCATAAATTT
Source organism: Myrmophylax atrothorax (assembly GCA_026770055.1). Taxonomy (NCBI): domain Eukaryota; kingdom Metazoa; phylum Chordata; class Aves; order Passeriformes; family Thamnophilidae; genus Myrmophylax; species Myrmophylax atrothorax. Next base: position 50,418,881 of record JAOXXN010000364.1, read on the forward strand.
AGTCCAAACAGTGGAATGAAAACATATCTTTTCCTTTAATAAAAAATTATGAGGTTTTTAAATGGAGCTTAAAGCAAGTGGTCTGAATTAAGTTTTGTTTGTGACCTCAGGTATTGGTCTTTTTCCTTGTAAAGCTTTGGGTTTGCAAGCTATTTGGCTAAAATTTTAGTGAAAGCTTGAATAAACCAGATTCTCTAACTCATACTTTTGCACAAGATAAAACAAATGAGTTTTATGAGGTCCAGTAAAAGTGTGAAGCCAGGTTGAAAACAGGAAAGAACAAAGGTATGAGGAGAAACAGCCAACATCAAGTGCTTTGTCCTTCTCTTCAGGTTTATTATTTTAGCACAAATGAGACCATACTCACATATAAGGAAAAGAAATTGCATGCTAGAACAGCATGTCCATCTGAGATGGGTTTAATTCAGTTTCCCATGGCTATTCTACTGATGAAAGCAAAGGTGCTAGGACACACCCCCAAACACTATCAGCATTTTGCAGGAGTGGGATATCTAAATATAATTTGGGTTCAAACACCTGGTCATGTGCCAGGAGGTAGTCTCTCTCACCTACACAGAAAAGAGCACAGGCTGCCTCTCCTCAGGTACCCATGCCTGAAATGAAAGGAAGTTCTTTCACTTTGGTTTATTATTTGTTTATTTGGAGCCTGAATTCATTGTATTCACAGCAAAATTACTAAATTAGAAGAAACCTACCTTTTGATGGGACAGTTACTTTCTAATATTTTTTAATTACTTTAACATTATTCTGACCCTAACAGTAGATGAAGAAACCCTTCCCATGCATCAAGAAAAACTAGCTCAGCTTCATTCACCTCTGTGAGCTAGAGGAGGCTATTCTTTGCTGTGACGGAGACATGCACAAATTTGGGGAGACATGCACACAAGCCTGCAAAACTTTTCAATTTGAGATCCAAGAGTTTTACTGGGACTACTCAAATTAACACAATAATAATGAGCTTAAACATTTTGCTTATCTGAATCTGTATATAGATGTGTTTTATACTTTTATGTATATTCATGTCTGTGGAGTAAGGCTATACCACTCCTAAAGCTTGTGTGTTACATTTAAAACACTGGCAGCAAAATGACTTTAAACAGTCTATTTTATATGAATTGCACCATTTGCATAGCTTCAGAGTAGCTTCATGGCATGTCAGTCTTTGTAGACATATGCTGTCTGCCAAGTGCACACCTTTGCCCCTGACATGCAGGGGCATCAGTGTAAAGGAACCAAATGGGGATCTATTTTGCACTCCACATGTATTCATGCACAGTTAGCCATGGACAGAATCAGAGAATTCCAGTCTCAGAGAATGGTTTGGGTAGGTAGGAACCTTGAAGACCATTTAGTTGCAACACCCCTGCCATGAGCAACTCCAGCATACCTATAAGACCTAAAAACAATCAGCTAAAGTTATGATGCTGGCACCACAGACCACATAATGAACAGGTTTGTTGGGAGGATCAGGAGAAAAATATTCCCCAGCTATTCCCTGCTTAAATTCTCATTTTTTCATTACCAAAATGTATGGCTATGTGCCCAGGAATCTGCCGCAAAAGTAATACCAATCTATGGAGAGACTAAAAGGTGTTTCAAAGTCTGATCAAGTCACAGAAAAAGGTCTCTTTAATTTCAAACTACATGAAAATTTTCTCATAAAAATTTAGCTAAAACAGAATGAACTTAATTCTCTCAGGTCCGAAGGAATGAATCTGTCTGCAAAGTAATATCTAATGGCAGAGCTTTTAACGTTGAAAACATCCCACCTGATTTCAGCTTTTAAGGGTCTGCATCCCAAAGGAGACAAATCCCCAGGTGCAAGCAGCTGATCTACACAACCGCAGCTCCTCAAAGTTAAACAATGAGCAATTTGCATTGTTTCAATCAAACATCAATTCCTCTCTCCCTCGTCCACAATGTGAGAATCCACAGACTGTCATAAATACAAATCACCCTTTCCCAACTTTCATCTGCTGTTTTTTAAACAACAAGAGTAAAAACATTGTATTTGTGCATGTTCCCATGAGCTCACAAGGATTTAAAGCATTTCACCAGCACATTGTAGTTTTTGCCTGTTACTTTATATTTTTGAAGTGGGACAATGCAGCACTGGAAATGGTGAGGATTTAAGGTAGATATCTGTTAAGAAAAAGATTTTAATATTGTAAAATCAATCTAAAATCTGTACGGCAGGGAAGTGGCAGGGGATAACATTAGCAAAGGGAATAAAAAGAGCTCTGAAGAGCCCATATGAGTTGCTAATACTTAATCTCTTTAAATAATGAATTAGCTGCTCATATCTACTGTCACTGCTAAGAGAAAGCACTTTCTTTGTGAAGTGAAGTAAAGCTTGAACACCCATGAATTATTCAATATAAAGTGTGCCAGTTAAAATGCCTTGATATTGGAAGTCAAGTGTAAGATTATCTTTTGTCTGTCAGAAAGCATCTCTCCCATGTTACTGAGACTTGGGGGTGTGTTAAAAGGGGCCAACCAGGGTGCAAGCACATTCAGAAAAATAAGGGAGGTATTGCAGTAACACACAGAACCATTTCTCATACAGAAAGCTCATAGATGAGTTTCAATCAGAAGCAGGAATTATTCTATTGGACTATATTCTGCTCAGTGTTTCTGTTCTCCTTTACCTCCTTGGTCGATCCATCATCTGTAATGGAAGGTATCACTCATGACGCAGCAACACTGCCCCAAGGTTTCTTCCAGCAGAGACAGTATCAGTTATTGATCCATCAGTCTTTGCTGACATGAGGGAATATATTTCTATAGTCAGGTTTCTAACAGACCTTTGCATTGTATCAAAATGTGTAAACTAGAAGAGTGTACCTTGTACGAGAGTCTGGCATAGAAAATTGCTGTTTCTCAGGAAGTTTAAGGCCATCTAGCCCTGACATGGCCTTTCCAAAGGGCCAGGTAATCTGCTATATTTTGTCCTGGGTTTATTTTTTTGTTCCATTCCAGAAGTTTTCACATTGTTGGTGGCACCCCCACATATCTTAAACATTCGTATTAATGTATTTTATTTTCTATCTATCTTTTGACTGGATTTCAAATATTTTTCTTTTCTTTTTTCTTACTTTTTCCTTTTGTCTTCTTCTTTGTCTTTTTTGCTTTCTTTGTCTTTTTCTTTTTTTTTTCATGATTGCAGTTGAGTTCAAAGTGTCATGAAGTCCTGAAGCTGCAGAGAAAAGTAATCTAGTGTTGAAGGACAATTTATTTTTTTCCTTGCCATTCTCCCCCCTCAAACTACTCCAATACTCACATTCCCTCTACCTCATCATTGTCTCCAAGGTACCTTTTGATTTCATGGGTATAAGGTTTGTGTTTGGTGGTTTATCAGGTTCGGCAGTGCAACATTGGCAACTAATTCACAGACGTAGCATCCATGGACAATCTAAATGGGCCGTGTACAGTTCATCACTTAAAAATGCCTAATTTAAGCATCTTACTCTTTTCTTCATCAACTACACTGGCAACCAGGATCTAGCAGCTCTGACCAAAGGTTAGTCTGGGTGTATCACCAAGAGTCTGAACTGGGATGCTACAATAAATGTGACAACACTGAGCATCTGCAACTTGAATACAGTCCAACACAGCACTGAACAACAAGTCAAGATGGCTTAACCATTTCTAGAATAGTTTAATTGCCATTATTCCCCATGATCCATTTTTAATTGATTTTGACAGAAGAGTTTATCCAAGCCTGACACATCTTTCAGAAACTAAACCTTGGACTTGGAGACAAGACTAAGGAAAAGTGGTATTTTGTGTCCCTGGATCGCTGATACCACTCTGTGGAGTCCTCCCTGAAGGACCATGCTAGTAGTCCCAAGGTTGACTCTGAAGATTATCACTTCCCTAATTATCAAGTGAAAAAATTAAAAAAAGCTGGAACACCATACTGAAAAGTAACTCAAGATGTAAAATTGTCACAAAAAATATTATCCTTGGAATTGACTTAATTAAACAGCAAAGAGATAGGAGAGTTACTGCATTCTTTTGGGGAACAATTTCAAACTCTTTCTCTGTTTCAATGTAGGCCTGCTAGCACTATTATTGGTCCACGTTTGTATGAATTTCTCAGTACATAAAAAGTGATTTACCTCTTTATCTTAATAATTCATCCCAGATCCTTCCATTTATTTTCATGTTTCTGTTGAAACTCAAAGAACCAGACTTCATAGCCAGACTTGTGCAGGCCAGAGAAGAAAACTTGGGCTTTTCTGTTTCACCTTTGCTGCCCATGCATTAATAAAGAAGAGCTATAATCATAAACAGTTGCTACTTCTATTTTCTCAGATATCGTTTTGCATGTTGGGTGTTATTCTATTTTACTTTTAACAGATACAACTCAAATTCTGCAAAGGTAGATGGGTTCTCAATTCTTCAGTCTCCAGTGAAAGTTGATCTGATTCAGCATAAAATTGAATTACATCATGAGATGAAATGCAAGAAATCAATCTAATATTCCTGAAATTTGTTTCTGGACAAAGAGAGTTGCATGATTACTTGCTTAAAAGGAAGGTATTTTGATTTAGATTTTTTTCTTCATACCACCTTGATATTAATATAAAGAATCTAGTCTTAGTAAGAAGAATCAGAATGGGGAAAAATTCATTAATTCCCTTGTTTTGAAGGAAGACAGTTGTATGATATCTTTTAAGATATGGCTTGCAATGTCCTCATTCAACAGATTAAGGATATACAACATGTTGCATGACAAATCAAGGCATAGTCTTTAGACTGATGTTTAGTAACAAATGAAAACCATTTACCATTCTCCCCCGAGATATTTTGGAATGAAAGATTAATTATCCATATTATTGTGAAAGCTAGATCCAGAAAAACTCTCTTGGTTTACATCTTTTGTTAAAGAAATTAATTTAAATGTATTGAAATGATTGCTCAGAATTTATATGGTGCCTTTCCTCATTAAAATCTATGGATATAAATTTCACAGTATTTAAAAGTACACAGATTTTAGCAAGGAAAAATTAGAGATCTGTGGCCTTTTAAATGTCAGAGACCAGATTTTGGTCTCAGTTGTACGAATCTAATTCTTCCCGAAATGAATACAAGGCCCACATATACTCTGTCTTCATAATCAGAACCAATTGTTTTTCTGCTTGCACGATTCAGGCTTGGGTGAATGAGAAAACAGAAAACCAGGCATCACAAGGCAGTGTCATTCTTTGGTTCTCTAAATGTGCATCACCCTAAATCTGATTGCTCTCATTTGTGGTTTTAACAGGCTTTTTATTAGCTCTTCCATATTTTTACAATTACGATAACTTCCACGATTTTGTTGTGACTCTATATAATCCACCACTATTCAAGTTTTGTTAAACTATTAACATTTTTGATGCTTGTTGCTGAATAACAGATTTTCCTTAGCTAGCTAAAGTGAATGTGCTTCTGTGACTTTAAAGCTACAAAAGCAGAAAATAGGCCCATATATGCTTTAATCCACTACAGGGATGTTTGGAACAGGGCAATGTTTGTTTTGGGAGTGTGGCACATGTGAGATTTTCACCCAGAGTGCTTCTAACCTGCCTTACATATCTTACTTCTAAGCTCGTGATTTATTTGTGGTATAGGGCTTCTTGTTTTAGTTTTGGGGTTGTTTTGTCTGGTTTTTTGTGGATTTTTAACAAAGCAACAACTGCTCCTGACTATTTACACACTATGCAATATGTATGTCAGAATGACCTAGTTGTTAAAGAATTACGCCAGATGTCCCACGCTCAAAAATACCTTCACTGATGCTACAACCACCACTATCATTGTTTGTTTATGTAGTAATCAGCTGTCACACTGTCTTTTTATATCAGTACTCATATTATTTTGGAATGAAGTCTAGGAGAAATACAGGAAAGCACACAATTTAATTGGGCCAATGGCATTTTTGTAGAAAATATTCTAGGAAAAAAGAAAGAAAAATAAAAGGCAGTTTTCAAAGTACTAAAGTCCTTTGACCTCTGCAGTACCAGCAAAAGAGGCCAGATACATTTTTAAGATGTTGTGTGGACATTTTCAGCTATGAATACTATTTCATAGCTGATATTTAAACACTTTTTTTTTTTCCCAGGTAGGGCCAAAAATTAGGTTTATATTTTTTCCCTTACACTTTTTCTTGGCAGGTAAAACTTAAATGATTGCACATCCACCTCCGCCACTTAGGAGTTGTTCAGGTCCATGTATTAGCCAGATTCTTCATCTAAAGGCCCATCTGCATGCTTGATCTATCTCTTTTGAGTCCTAAGCAGTAAACTTTACATTTAGAAGTCTTTCAACAAAAACTTTATTCCAGGATCTGGAATTGATCCACAAACAGATTTAATGGGAAAATAAACACTTCATTGGAGGAATACTATATGGGAAAAAAAAGTTCTGCTGCCCTCACTAAAAACAACACTCGTACCTCTTAATCAGATTTTAATAATACCTTTCAGGCTTCAAAATTTCAATAATTAGATAATAGTTTTGAGTGCTTCTTTTGCTGGCATGGAAACCTGTTGGTTAATAAAATGTCCCACTAATCATCAAAAAGTGAGTGTCTCTCACAGCTAGAGGGGCATCTGCCATGCATGTTACCCTTAATCTACCCCAAAAAATGAACCTACCTGTAAATCATTTTCACCTTTTGGAAAATTCTTGTTTTGATAGCATGCAAGGTAGTACTGTTTTTTTCCCATCAGTCTACAAATAAATGTAAAATGCTCCAGTTTAAGTCTAGTTTGCTGTAAATACAGCATGTTGGACTTCTTACCCCATTCAACAACAGTGGTGATATATGAAAAATGAGAGGTGGAAAAATGACCTGCACTGAGGAAACTATCCTTCAGATTCAGAAAGAGCAGAAAAAATTTGCACAGAAAGGACTGACTATTTCTTTATCTACACTACAGCAACTGTATTGCTTTCAGGGGAGCTTTATTCATCATTTTGGAGGGATCACACAAACAGACTAAAATAGCTCAAATTTGGTGTTCTCTTTCTTACATTCCTTCCTTCACCTTCTTTTTCCTTTCTTCTTTCTTTTCTTCCTCCTTTCTTCCTATATTTCTTCTTACCTTTTTTAATCTCCCCTCCTCCATCTCTCTCTCCCTTTCTTCTTTTTCTGTCTTTCAAAAAGCAAGCTATTAAACCAGTAAAACAAGGAGGAGACAATAAACATGCCCACTCCAAACAGTAAATAATTATTTTGACCAACCAGCTGCTGGCCAGTATAAAAACTGAGACAGCTGGTTAGCCAAGTCCTTAGGGCTAACTGCTCTAAACCCCACTTCTTTTCCATTTCTTCACTTTTCTTTCTTTTCTTTTTTTTTTTTTTTCTTTTCACAGCACATATCCAGATACAGAATCTCTGAGCTAATTATCAGGGCTGGGATTCTCAACTTAATCATCACTACCAATTCCCTGGAGTACAGTGGCATCTAAGAGCTAACCCCTGCCATGCTGAATCACAGCCACACAGATGAAAAGCCAAAACCCACTGAGATTTTCAGAGGAGTCCTGTACACAAATAAAATAAAATCTTTTACTTTACAATTGAAGTGTAAACTAGGAGATAGTAGCTAATGAAATTCTATTAAAAGCTAAAACATGAATGTTATAGATTATTAGTTTAACAAGGCTTCAGGGAAGAGAGAGTCCATCTGTCTGCTTTGTCTGTAGGAATTAACTCCCGCCGTGTTCTCCGTTAATGGAAAAAAAAGTGGAAAGATACAAAATCAACTGACTAAGTAGCTGTAACTTTGCAAAAAGCATTCAGCTTCTGGTTAAATTAAGAGCAGAGAAAGGTAGATTGCAGAATTATTTCTCTCCATCATCCTCATTAAATTTCATTTCATCAGGGAATGGTGTCACTGGTGCTTTAGTTATCTTCTGTGAATTCAGCCTGATATTCAGCTTGAGTACTCTCTGTATGGTACTGCCTGTATTTGCAGGTACACAGGATGGCATGCAGTTATGTGATGCCAATAAATGGCAGGCTTAATTGTTTTGTAATCATTCTGTGAAATCATTTATTTTGCATGAATAAACACAGATGCTTATACTCTCTGCTGGTGTAAATCGATATTGTTTCACTGACACCAGTGGAGGTGCACTAATTTACACCAGATGGAGATTTGGCCCGATTATTTAAGGACCTGAGGTATTTGGCAAACGCTCAATAGACACGACTGAATTGTGAAGTTTCCTCTTAGGGCATTTCAGCAGTAAATTACATTTTATACAGAAATTTCAGCTATCTGGATGCAAAATCTTCCTGGAATAACTGCGGCAAATTAGTTGGTCTGTCAGATGAATGATATTTGATACATCACTTGCAGATGTTCAGTCCTGTGTGAGATTTCTTTGATGCAACTGCCTGTAACAAAGACATATTTATCACACTTACAGCTGTCTAACCTTTAAGTAATGTTGCTCAGATGGAAGATACTTCTTTATCACAATACTATGCTGTTATATTTTGTTAAGGTTTGGGTATCATCAGCAGCATTGGCAGCTTACAAGATTATCATTCGTAGTGCACTGTTTGGTGTATTGTTTAAGGCTGCAGATTCTGGAGTTTTGAAAACATGTCAGAATTTATGCATAAGTTTTTCAAGCATAGATGTCTTTTCAGTACACATCATAGAACAAAAAATCTAGAAAATCCCCTAAATGAACATGGAAAGTTCAAAAACAGTAATTGAAGAAATTTAGGCCCAGACATTTTCCCTCCTTTATCTCACAATAGTTACAATTTCATAATCTTAGAGCACCTTGCATATTGCTGATTTGTGACTTTGACAGCATCCAGCAAGACACTCTCTTTTTCACAAAACTGTAGTGGAAGAACCTTCTGCCAAGAAACCATGGTGTAACTTAGTGAGATTTCAGACTGAGTGGAGCAGCCATACATATATTGGCATGATCTTTTGCATCTAAACAGAAGATCATAAAACTAATGGAAGATGAATGATCAAAGGACAAGAAAGACCAAAAGGAACTCTGAATTTTATTCTCAATACTGCTGCAATCACCTTTATTCTCATTCTATTTCCTCTCTCTGCATGAAAATTAGGATAAGCAATGTTTCTTCACTACTGTTAATTTGTTCGGTTTTGGAGAATTCTCTGGAATGGGGTGAGTCATACTATGTGTCCTAATAACTGCAAGAACTTCTGCTTTGTAACCTCAAAACCAACTGTTTCTCTGCATGTCTCTAGGACATAAAACTCTAATTACCATTGTTGTGTCACAAATCTGTCCTTAGCTATTGCTAGATGAAATTCTACAGCCAGGTGAGTTTGACAGCAGTGAGATTAAGCAACAGCAACACTTGATTAGCTTTTTAACTGCTTCCTAAAAGAAAAAAGATCAGGTTTATCCTATTATTTCAGTAATCAGTGCAATGTAATGTGCTAAACAGTCAGAAGGAAGAGCCTAAATAGATTATACTAATTTTTCTAGTGTACTTCTAGTTCCCTATAACATCATGTCTCCATATTATACATAAATATGCATTTTCTTTGGTTTCATTCCATCTACTAGAGAAGGATCTGATCTGATACTCGTGTTTTTCTGAGAAGCAATAGAGGAGGTATTACTTCAGGAGATGCTATTTTCATTCCCTTTTCCTTGAAACAGCACATACAATAGTTTAGAGCTTCTCTTCCAAATTACCCTTAGATGAGGAAAAATCTGATTTGACAACGTTTTCTGTTTCATAGGTTTTCCTTTAGCAGATAGGAAACCAGCCACGACCTTCAAAAGACCATCTCCCACTAATTATTCTCATCCAACCTCAGGCAAACTGTTAGAACGGGAGCCAACTTTTTTAATTGTGTAGACCATGTTTTTAAATATTTCTGTGTATATATATGAGGCCAGACATCTTTGGGGGTGTTGAAGAACTCTTTGTCAAGTGTTTCCAAAATTCTGCCCCTGAAATCATTCCTATCTTGACTGATTAAATATCTTTAGAAAATTATCAGGGCCCTGATCAGCACTAGTGGAGAGTGCCAAATCTGGATGCTTTACTAACTGTTTGGTTCCTCATTCCTTTGTCCCTAACCACAGAGCTGCGCTAGGGAGGTTTTGTGGTGATGTTGATGCTGTTACCTGCACAATAGTATGCATATGTGTTACAGTGCATCAGCTGTCCTTACCGCCCATTATTTCTTGCAAATAGGATTCCAAGAACAAGTTGGTGGCCAAGAGGTCTCCTTGGGGGATTCACATGAGCTTGGAAATAGGCTTATCCATTTAAAAAATAGCTTCCAACTGTCTTATTATCTTAAGCTTAAATATTTTCATGGAATTTTTAGCTAAAATATGATGAACATGCAGAATCTGACATTACATACTCATGAAATGAAAACTCAACCTCTACACAGTGAATTCTAGTACATATCTTTTATCTACCTGTTTTTAAAAAACAACTCCATCTTGCAGTAGCCTCACACTTGAGGAATAAGCTGCTTTGTTTCCTTCTGAATAAAGACAGATGCAGCCCCAGTATCCAAGTTGCAAGGATGGGCAAGAAGCAACATATGCCCTGCTGAGGCACATTTCCCGGAGGGAAACCTGTCTTCAGGTTCTCTGCCCCAGGATGCCATGCTGCAATAGCACATGGGTCTCTCTTCACACCTGTGAAGTCAGGGTGTCCTGAAGCATTTCCTTTGCCATGGCAGGGAACTATGTCAAAGTTCTACAGATGGATGTGCGAGCAACTTCTCTATATCCACTTCATATATTTGTAATGCAGTCTTTTACTGAACAAACTGCTCCTGCTTTCCTTTAATTTTCACAGTGAAGTGTGCTAGCTAGTCCTCTCCCTTCCTGTAAAGCCATGTCTGCTGGTGTTTTATACCTTTTTGCTGTGAATTT
>JAOXXN010000364.1:50483873-50501530 GCA_026770055.1 Myrmophylax atrothorax
GTTAACACACTCCTAGTGATAACAGCAGCAACAGCTTTCATTTTTTTGGAAGCCATTAGTGGCTTTAGTTGAGTTGTGAGGGGGAAAAAAAAGCTCACCTGAAGGAGCTGGGAGGTGGCTGTGCTCTCCTACTCACTCTGCCTGTGCGAACTGCCATGCCATGCCCTCACTGATGTGTTGCCCACTTCTGTTTCCCATGCTTCCTGGTGATGTTTTTAAAGCCTTCTCTAGCACCTGCCTATGAGCCTGTTCCTCTCCTCACTCATCTGAATCGGTTCCCGAGGAGTAACAAAGCCTGGGCATGATTCTTCATCGCCACCTTTGAGATCTTGGAAGTCTGTGATTAAAACTCCCTGACCCACCTTCTCTCCAGGGAGAGCAAACCCATACATCAATACATTCATCAACTTAATGGTCTTTCTTTGTGTCTGATGCTCTTACTCTCTCATTCCAAAGGGACCAAGACTGCTTTCTAAGTTATGGCTTAAGAAATGTCAAGTTGGGTGGGATATTCACATCCCTAATTTGCTGATTGTACTCCAGCTGATGGAACCAAGATGATAATTGGTCTTCATTGTTCTAAAGTTGAACTTGTGCCTGGCTTGCCACCCACCCAGTCAGTCCCCTGCATTTCTGATTCAGGCGGGGGAAAGCAGCATTGACAGAAAACATAATATGACCAAGGCCTTAGGGCTGCACCATCTTCTGAGGTCTATTACAGGGCTTGTTCTTGCTCCTGCAGGTCTAACCTATAGATGAAGAGTTATCACTCCACTAGCATAAATTCAGTCCATGTTTTGTGCATGAAAAAGAACAAGATAACTTTCCCAAGGACTTTTTGCATGATTATGGTGAAAATGCGAGAGGGAATAAATGCAGTCTTGATACAAGACAAAGAGAATGGTGAAAATACAGACTTAACCTCAATAAAGGGGCAAAATTAAATGTTAGAGAAAGATTTCAAGCTAAATAATATTGGGAAGTGGAATACCAAAAAAAAAATTTGAAATTAGAGGTATGTTTTCTACAACAAATACAGTTCTTCAGATAATACGTGAAGATTGGGTGCACTCTGTCATCTGCTATAATTACTAAAACTCATTCATTATTTCTTGTTTAGCAATATGTCATGAGTTCCACCCAGGCAATTTCCCATTATCCTTCATAAACATATAGTAAGAGACAGTGCCTGTCATGACAAGCCTTAAATGCACAAGGTAAAAGATAGGAGAAAACATGGAAATGAATCACAGGGAGAGACAAGTGATTACGTTTTTTTTTTCAATAATTGAAGTGATTGTGAATCCTTTCTTATTTAATAACATTACCCTTAGTGACTGGCCCAAGGATAAATGTGAAGTCTGTTGTAGAGAGGGATATTTAGCAAATATGTTTTAAGTCACCATCCAGAGCCTTCAACAAAGCCCTTGTACCATGAAAGACACTGACCACGGGGCAGGGTTGCAGCATTACCACCACATCCCTGATACCTTTTCTTAATATTTTACTACGCCATTTCAGGCAGATTTTTTTAAACAAAAGACACACCAAAAAAAAGGCACAAATACTCTCAGAAGGATAAGATACCTGCCTTCACATCCATTTCATTATTTCTCACTACAAATTTATTAAAATAATTGTTTCTGCTTCTAGGATCTCCATTAAAACAGATATAAAATTATGTTCTTGTAATTAGAAATGTTTGGACGAATGCAGTGAAAACCCACAATTTTGCACATTGTTATATTTAGCTAGTAAATGTCAATTATAAACATGTATAAAGGGTAAAAACAATGAAGACCATTGATGTCAGGCAATAAGCTGTTATGGAGGCATAAATGGGCAGAATTCTCACTTTTTGGTACTGTTGTTTGCTGACCAGCACTGCAGAAATATCTGAAGGGCTAAAACCACAAATATTTTGGTTACAAAAAATCCATCCTTGTGACTCTTCTACCTGCTCCCTGGCAAAACCCATGCAATATGGAAAATACTGGATCATCTGCCTTGTTTACTTGGGACCAGAAAGATGAAAAGAAAAAGAGTAGGAACAACTTTTGCATCTTTCCTTTCCTCTCTGTACAAGAGATATAAATGTGCTCTGGACGATTTGGTTGTCCAAGAAGGAAAGAAAAACTTTAGCAGAAATGGAGAATGCAAAGCCTGGAGGCTGGTTACCCAAGATGGGAGTGGGGAGGAGATGGAAGAAGGATGGAGGATGGGAAAAGAGTAGGGACAAGGTGGGAGAGGAAAGAGGGTGTTGGTGAAGACCCTGATCTCTTCGCTGTAGTGACCAGTGACAGGAGCCAAGGGAATGGCCTGAAGTTGTGTCAGGGGAGGTTTAGGTTAGATATTAGAAAGAAGTTCTTCATCAGAGGGTGGTTGGGCCCTGGGTTCCCCAGGGAAGTAGTCACAGCACCAAGCCTAACAGAGTTTAAGAATCATTTGGACAGTACTCTTGGGGTCATGGTGTGACTCTTCAGGATGGTCCTGTGCAGGGCTAGGAGTTGAACTCAATGATCCTTGAGGGTCCTTCCAACTCAGCATATTCTACGATTCTGTGACTAACATGCAATGCAGTATTACTCAGGACAGATGTGCAGAAGAAGGAATTGGATTTGGTCTCTCGTGCAGGAGAGCAACACAGGCAGACACTGTCATTCCAGAACTCTAGAAATGCAGTAAACCAATGGATTGTCCTGGTCCAAATTTATTGTGTCACAGATGTAGAAATGATGGATTGGTCCCACAGACAGTCCTCTAATTTTAATCAAATGAAAGACAAGCACATTGCTTCCAGGGTCAGCAGAGTGGCATAGTCAGTTTGGGGCACCACTAAATATGGTGCACCATGAGCCAGCCATGGAAACCATCTGTGACAGCTGTGTACACTCTGACTGCTCTGCTTTGGAAGACCCTTCCCATCACCATGTTTGCATTACCCACCTCTCTCAGCCATGCATACAAGGTCAGTGGCAATAATTCAGATAAACCAGGTTGGCACCCAAGTGTGCAACTGGACTTGGGTGGGTGGAAAGCAGTAAAGAGCCCTAGAGGAACCCAAAGTTCCATGATCCCATTTCTAACCACAGAAATGGAGTAGGCTTTTTCTGGTACCCACATCCACAGCAAGATGTTTGACAAACTCCTTCTACAAAACCAAGTTAAGAAATTTGAGCTCTCTTTCCCTCAGAGACACAAACCATAATTCTGATCATACATCAATCACTGGAGAATATTTGGCAGCCCTTTCTTCAAAAATTCCCCCCGGTAGGTACTGAGTTTCATCCTCACATGGGTGAAAGGAAATTGTCCTCATGATTCATCAGATGTTTTTTCAACTGCTTTCTATACCACTGAAATATTCTCTGTTCTCCCGGATATCTCTAACCTCTCCTCCAACTAGTTACACTCCTATCCTTGCAATGCATGTACGGCCATGAAGCCATACCATTAACCTCATTACAATTATTGTCTTCTTTTTTAATTTCCCATTGTTTAGAAAAACCTCAAAATACTCCATAGTGTGTTTTTAACTATACATTTAGTTCATATACAACTGAATTTAATAAAAGTTCCCAAGTTGATAGAGCCCATTCATTCTGGCTGCAATTTCTTTCTTCTTCCTGGTGCTTCAAACCCTTGAAAATGGAGAGAACCTATTCATTTTTTAGTTTTTGATTTTTCTAACATAGGAAGCATGTCTTTTGTTATTTCTCATGTAAAGCATACTTCCAATTTTTACAAAATTACACTGTTGGTAGCCTCTTGCATGTCTATCACTTCAGCTCTTATTTTTGGACTTAGTAGTCTGATAAATTCTTTTTTTCTTTTCTGTCTGTCTGTCTCACTCATTCCTCTTTGTTCTCTCAGCACTTTGTTTGAAACATAGAGAGCAGTAAGATCCCTAAAACCAGAAAATTGGTCCATCAACATTACACTATCTACAAATTCTTTGTTTTGCTACCTTGTCTCTGCCTTATCTGTGTAGATCTGTGTCATGTGCACTTTTCATTTTCATGTAGTAGGTTCTCAAGTCTTGTGATAGCTCTGCTGCCTTACTTTAAGTAGCTGCTGTCTTACGTTTTTATGAGATGAACTACTTCCAAACCATGTTGTGTGAGAACAACACAATGCTTTTTATGGCACACCTTTCTTTTGGCAACCACGGTGAAAAAGCCTTACTTCCTTCTTAATGTTTTCTCAATATGTCCAGAGGGTTTTGTCACTGGTGGAGCTGTATTTTTTTCCATCTTTCAGTCAGGAAAGGAGTAACTCTGCCCTTTTCCTCTGTTTTTTCCCTCTATACTTGCTTCCAAAGCCACTTAAGCAAAGCCCTCAGACGTGCATGCAGTACATGGTGAGCAATATGCAACACACAGTCTGATCATTTGTAACAGCATTTCCAGATAGGAAAGTGCCTCCCATTCTATAATTTCCAGACCAGAAACCAAGGAGCTGGCTGTGATTTCATCAGGTGGTGCAATATTTAGTCCAGACCTGAAATGAACCTGCCTGAGCTGGGATTAATCAGGATACATCAAATAACAAGGATAGAGCTGCAAAGAACATGCTACAAGCATTGTGCCATTGAATGCAGCAGGGAAGGCAAGTCCCAGTACTCTCAGTATTGGGACTGTTAGAGAAAGGGAAATGCTTGTCTCTTAGTTGCTAAATTTAACTCCCTGGCTGGAGACAGTGGAGCCGCAGGAGCTGTGCAGAGCCCAGCAGTGCCAGCACAGCCGCAGATGCTGCAGAGGGTCTCTGCTGGCCGAGGGCAGAATGGAGCAGCTGTGCTTTCTGGCAAATCTGCTCCAAGAGGTGTCTGGGTTCCCATGACCAGCTGCAGAGTGTCCTGTGCCCTGAGAGGTCTCACGGTGTGGCACCACTGGCTGGGAGAGTGCAGCTGGGCATGGCATAACACTGCTTCTGCCACCTTTCCTAATGTCACACCTGGAGCCCTCCAATCACCAGGGAAGATGTTCTACTAGTTAACATTGCTTGAAGTGGGACCACGCAGTCCAGCTGCTCACCACACTGGGATAGAGCTCTTCACCCTGAGGTCTCTGTTAATGCTGCTACTGCTCAGAAACCCAAACTTCGGAAAGAATTTGGGTGCTATATTTATGTGCTGACAAATAAATTCATCATTTGTCACAAAAATACTGTTTAAATTCAGCAACTGATCCTTACCTCTTAATGACCAAAATAATAACCAAGGGGGAAGCAGTGCTCCCTTCTCAACATTTCAATATATTTAAGGTTGTAATAGTATTTTAATTCAGCATAACTAATGTGTTGCATGGAAAAGACAGAAAAATAGTTCCAAATGTAACTCCAAGAAAGCACCGAGACAGCTATACCCATTCTGTCTCAACACTAATTATAGTCATGTCTCAACTAAGTCCTTTATGACAGTCATCATATCATAGCAACTTGATAAGTGAATATTTGTGGAACTCTCACATAAATACTTGAGGATAATAAATGATATTTATCTTTTTCAGCATTGTCGTATACTACCTGTCATTTTATCTGTGATGTATCTAGCTCAAGATCAATGAATCCAACCCTGACACTAAACAACTAAATAAACCATCATACTCAATGTATGACAAATCTCTTGCTATCTCCTGCTTGCTCCAAATCAGAACTCTGCCTTTGTGTTAAACTTTTTATGCTCAGAAATGCTTCTTCTGAAGATGGATTGCAAATCCAGTACATTTACTCTAACTTTACAATATGATGTTGATATAAATGTAAACCAGTAATAAAACAGAGGTAGAAAGAGGAAGATCAAACACTGGATCATCTCCTAAAACTCTGAATTTTCAGTCAAGTTCACCATTCAATTTTCACCATTTATTCACTGAAAGAAAATATGTTTATGAAGTCATTCAAAAAGGGGGGAAATTCTTTGTGCTCCTGCATTTCTACATTTATTTTCATTTTGTCCTAAACAACTCTTGTTTTCAACCTGGAATGAGTCTCAGAGGGTTGATAAGGACACCTTTCCTGCAGCAAACTAGTAAGTACCCATTCTCTTATCTCTCCAGATACTCAGTTAAGTCCCAAAAAACATGATGGTTACAAAGAAGAGGAAAGTGTGGTCCAAATTTCTCTGCTGCAGGCCTCATGTCAAGGCCCAGATTTCTGTTGGATGATGAAAAGTTGATGCCACATCCAGAAATTATGCCAAGTTATCTTGGAATGCAGCAGAAATAAGAAGAAGCAGAGATAACTTTTCTGAGGAAGCAACCTCAAACTTACTGAACTGGTTTGGAGACAAGTGTCCCTATTACTGTTGTGTGCATGATATTCCATAAGAGGTAAATTATTTGAAAGCTCCATGAATAGATAAATAAATCTTTTTCAAAGAGTCCTATGATAAAGGCCACGTAGTAAGGGAGATGCATATAGAATAATAGAATGGTTTGGGATGGAAGGGACCTGGAAAGTTATTTACTTCCAGTCCTCCTGCCATGGACAAAGACAACTTCCACCAGGCCAGGTTGCTCAAAGCCCCGTCTTACCTGGCTTGAACACTTCCAGGAATGGGGCAACCACAGCTTCTCTGGACAACCTGTGCCAGCGACTCACCACCCTAACAGTCAAGAAGTGTCCTCTTGTAGTCCCTTTAGGTACTGGAAGATGCTCCAAGCTCTCCCCAGAGAGTTTTGTCCTCTCTACAAGCTGTCAACAGTGACTGTGCTAATGGACTCTTTCCAACAGCTGCACTTGTCCACTTAAATCCTGCAGGCCAGGCTCCTCACTCTTCACTTTGTCTTCACTCTGGAGCATCCTCAAGGAGTGTGAAGACAAAATATGAAAAATTAAATTATTCAAAAACCAGTATAGTGCTATACTACCTGAGCATTTTAAATGTAAGTTTTAATTTCCCTGAGGTCAAGTCAACACTCTTGCTGGACTGACAGATTTGAGCAAATGTTTTTGCCTCAATACCAGCTTTATAAATTCGTTATTCAGTGCCCTGCGCTCCTTCTTGATTGTAGGAGCTTCTTTTAGGCCGGTTGGGCTGATTCTTGTGTGTATTTCTGCTGTGTCTACTGCACAGCACCAGCTGAAGCTGCATGCCAAGTAGGGTAATAGGAATCTCCTGTAATTGCTCTGCATTTTTATTCCCTTGCTGCTGATCCTTTAACAACTACAGGCCACTGCCAAATGAACTAGATATTAATACTGCTCTACATTAACATAGCAAGCAATGTGCTTCATAGTTTAACATGCTGTCAGCTTTAGTTGAAAATAAGTAATTTGAATTTCTTAAAATTAAATTTTTTTTTTTAAAAAAAGGCAAGGCCCTTGGCTGTAGTTTCTTATAATCTTCATAATCTGCAGAGACTGTGGAAGAATTTCATCAAATTACACAATTTCCATTGAGGAGTGGCACTGTACAGGAGCCAGTGAGAAATCTTACGAAGCTTCATTATATTAATCAGAGAAATCTAGCCCTGTGATATGCAAGCAGGAGTCATTATTCTTTTTATAGGGGAGAAGAAGACCAGATAGCTTAGTGATTTGTATGTGATCTCTACAGTGTGATTTTATCATGGTGTCTTAGCGCCTTACAGAATTACATTTATTCTTGCAATACTTTTCTCAGCTTGGTTTTGGCCTCAGATTTTAAAGCGCTTAATCTCCAAAGAGTTCCTAGCAGTATAAAAGTCCCAGTAGGTTCAGCCCAGAACACCCGACTGTGCTGAGATTGCTTGACAGCAGCACAAGAGCCTGGCAAAGTTTAACCAGGCTCTGTCTCCAGAGCAGACCTGACTGTTTATAGCTGTGGTCTTAACAGGGGAAATGCAACCCTTTAGGATAAGGATATTTATGGATATTTTCAGCTTTTTCAGTGCTCATCAGAAGGGACGGGTCAGTTGCACTGGTTAGAAGAAATAACAGCCTGGAACCTCCATGAGGTTTGACAGAGTAGCTATCTTTTTATGAGCCTTTTTAAATATTATTATTTTGTTTTGGTTTAACATTTGAAATGTTATGGCTCATTTTGGAAGTAAAAATTTTAAAAGTATGTAAGAATAGTTGTTTCCGACCAGAAGCACTCACTACTAGACATGTCCTGAGATCTGGGTGGAAAATTTTCAGTTCAGATACATTCTTTTTAATCAGAGGCTTTATTGTCTGAGTAGTGACTGCAAAATGAGTATCTGCCCAGGATTTGCGTAAGTGCTCTGAAAGGGTGGATGGTCTCTGCAGTCACCTGTACACTCAGGCACTAAACTTGCAAGCATAGGTGTAAATTTTGGCCATGGTTTCTGAAGGTGCAAAGGATCCCTTTTATCATCACTGAGCCTTCCCACTACACCTCTTACCCGAAAAGAATGACTGAACCTCAGGAAGTCAGGAAATCCTCCTGGAGGGATGAGCAGGTCCTCCAGCTGAAAGTCACAAAAAATGGCGGTGGGCAAAGGTGGGCCTCCTCCCTGGGAAGCTCACTGGGCTTTGTATTTATTTAAAAAGGAGGAAACATCAGTTTGGCAGCTTTTTCAGATCAGTTTCAAAATCAAATCATGAAAATAGATAAAACTATATTTATTTCCTTTTTTTTGTGAGAAGAAAACAATATGGCTGCTTTACCTTCTTATAAGACCCTTCAGGGTTCTTTGCTGGGGCCATAGACCAGCTTCTGTTGCCCATCAGATATGGAAATTCACCACTGAATACCACTGAATTGAACAGGACTTAGCCTGCAGGAGAGATCATTGTGGAAAGCAGCTCCTGAGTATTTTGATAGGGCTCACCTGTACTTCCCATGTTGGCAGCTCTGCCAAGACTGGTATAATTTGGGCAAGGTTTTTTCCATTCCTAGTCTGCCCAGATGTTCTTTGTGAGTAGGGAGAATATTTAAACTTTTTTCTACTGCTTCCAATATAAAGCTGCAGTTACTCCTATGTAATCAATGTACTCAGTCACCAAGAATGGCAATTCCCTCCTGCCAACCCATTGACTGCAATGATATTTGGGAAAACGTTAACACCTGGGTTTAAAATCTCAGTTACTCCTAATAGGAGACACATATTAATTCTGTTTTGGTTCTTCTTTTTTTTTTATCAAAATGAATCATAGAACCTAATAATACCAAAACATTTCACCTGTTCCTAGGGGAAAAAAAAAAGGATAAAAAATATGAAAGAGAAAAGCTGGGTCCTTCTCCTTCCTTCTTTTACCACAGAAGCCAAGAGACAGGGACAGCCAAGGAAACTGGTAGATATCTGAACAGTATTTTAAGGCTAGAGAAACACTCAGCTAGTAGTGCAACTGGCACTAACATAATTACTGATACAACAATAATTTATAGAAAAATCACAGGTTGTGTAATCCTTCAAAAACTTCCTTTGAATGGAAAGCAAAGGCTGTTTAGTGAAAGCTTCCACTCTTTTCAAGGGTGGATACCTCAGGGCTTGGTTCAAATGATTTTCTCCACAGTTTTTTTTTGTTGGCTTATTTTTTTGTGGTGGTGTTTTCTCAATATATAATTTTATAATGATGTAACTTGCATCTCTGTAAATTATATTGCATATGTCAGAATCAAATGTTCCTAAAATATTCTCAAAAGACACTAAATATATTTCATACATTCCTTGCTAACTCTATGTTATAAAATAATTGATACACAGCCCACAAAACATCTAAAAATACTCTCTCAGCTTAAGAGATGCCTGCAATGTCTTCTGCCGTGCGTTGCTGCAAACCACAGAAGACAATCTGAAAATACAGTTAGGGCAACATTCAGGAAGTTGCAGAGAGAAAATGACTTTTCACAAGCTGAGTATTTGCTTTGTTTTACACTGAATGGCCTAAATAAAATAGGAGATATATCTAAATTGTTATTGTGTATGTTTGTTTATTTCAAAGTGTGTGCAATCAATCAGGAATATTAATACTATTTCTAAAATGAACAGTCCTCCATCATTTATTTTCTGACTGTGCACAGGGTTGGTTTTCCTTGTTTGTTTGGGGGTTTTTGTCCTTCCTTACTGAGGTAGAAAATGTGGGTATATCCTTCATAATCCCGAAATATTAAGGAGGAGTCCCATAAAAATGGATTCATGAAGGCTTAAACCACATCAAGATTCATTCTTTCCAGCAGTGGATTCTTTCTGTGATCACCGATTTATTTTTGCTACAGCAACTTTCAGCCAGAAAGAAAAAGGGGGAAAAAAAACCAAACAGGTGAGAAGCCTCTGAATTTACTGCAGATGCTCAGATAATTTTAAGATGCAGGAAAGGGACAGGAGGAGCACTTTATAGGCTCCTGGGGAACATGATCCCATGGAGGTAAGATAGGGAGCAT
This sequence comes from Myrmophylax atrothorax, assembly GCA_026770055.1. Classification (NCBI taxonomy): domain Eukaryota; kingdom Metazoa; phylum Chordata; class Aves; order Passeriformes; family Thamnophilidae; genus Myrmophylax; species Myrmophylax atrothorax. The sequence continues at coordinate 50,494,204 of JAOXXN010000364.1, forward strand.
CTTCTGACAGCAGCATGGTGACAGCTCTCCCTGCAGGAGCAGGAGATGAGAAGGAGCCAAGCGTGCCAAACAGAGACTGAAATACATGGTGGTCCAACTCCTTCAGTGCCTGCAGAATCAAAAAACCATTCACCCAAAATGCCACCACATGGCTGTGTGTCTGCTGCAGACAGGGATGACACTCATGGTGGTGGAGAGCCCAGGGCCAAGACTGTAAAGGTGGGGAGGGAGGAAGGACCACAGATGCCATGTTGGGTGGACACCTTCACAGGAGCAAGTGAAAAGAACAATTTCAGGATTAACCTGGATTTCCAACATCATCAAACACAATACTGGCTAAGTAGAAAACGCACTATGTTAGGAAATATTTAGCCTATATTCAGACATCTTTAGTGTGGCTCTGAGGATATCAATACAGTGGTGAATCTCAGGAAAGAGTGACTGGCACTTCTCTATTGACCATCTGTGTGCCAGGGATTTTACTTTGGTTTAGCCACAAATAGGCAGTAGCTCTGCCCTGCCTGTAGGGCACTCAAAATCCACCTTTGAAGCCAAGACACACTGCCTGCTATGGAAGCAGCACAGCCTGGCCCTGTGAGTGAAAAATCACAAGCCCACTTACATTTTCAGTCCTGACCTTTGATAGAGCTTCACCAAACCACACATGGGGACAGCCACGGCCAGCAAACAACACAGACTTCTGTGCAAAACCCTCCCAAACCACCATGGGTGGGAGGAGGCTTATGACTGCATCGACAACCCTTTGTCCCAGAGCAAAGAAATTACCTTTTTGCAACTTGGCAAGGAAAAAAAAGACAAAAAGTCTAGACTTTTTCCTTCCAGTGGTAGCTTTCTGAACTTCTGTGAACAGATTGCTGACATTAGCTGCTCTCTTCTCAGAGGGGCTTAAGGTTCCTCTGTCCCACAAAGGTACCCTTTTTTTTCTTATTGTGAGAAATGACTCAGTTTGGGGGTTGTGCTCAGGAATGATACCCACATGACCTGTCAGGAAGCTGACTGTAATTTAGGAGGCTGGCTGGCTGCAGCATGTTGTCATTAGCTCACTTTTGAAGGTGACCAAAGAATCTAAAATAAAGTGAAGAAACACTGTGTTTGACATTCTGACATTTTGTTTGCTTGAAAATAAGTGTTTTTTAAAAAAGTCCAGTCTCACAAAAAGTAGAGCTGCTGTGCAATTGAGAGTGAAAACTATAAATTAGCAGAAAGGAGAAGCCATCCTCCCAGCTTCCAGTAGATGGATAGAGTTCTGCATTTTAAGACATGATTAAATATTTAAGGTCCTACTGAGCAAAGGCACGAGGAACATCTTAGAACAAGCTTTGCATAAATGCACAGGCATGAGCACCTCTCCAGAGAGGCTTAGATATGTATTATTTTGAGAAAACTATTTTGCAGGCCCATTTCAAGGGATGATAAGCATTTTGTTTAGGCAACCAAGGTTAAGAGAAGACTGCTAAATAAACTTTTTTAGAAACTAGGTACCAATCCAGCAGAGAGGGATATGGATGGGCTTTTACTGGAGATGTGGGATGAACAGAACAAGATATCTGATCTATTTGGAATGAACAATATTACTATAGCATCTATGAGTAGCCTGATGTCACTCTTTGATGTGTCCTGCAGCATAAATGTAACCTTGGCATCACCACTGCTATCTGAGGTGGATGTTATCAGGAACAGTCAGAGAATCATAGAACCATGGAATGGTTTGGGTTAGAAGGAAACTTAAAGATCATCTAGTTTCAACCACCCTGCCACACCCAGGCATAAGGTCGCTGGAGGTAAACATATCCCTAACAAAATGGCAGTTAAACCTGTGAAATCTCAGTGAAAACCCTCAAAGACAAAAGAAAAGGAATAAAATAAATGATCAAACAGTAGAAATCTCAGAAATTTCTCCAATACTCCCCTTTTCAAAATTTTTAAAGCTTCAATTTAAATATTAGCTGCTTTCAAGCTGCAGTTACCTTGTATTTCCAAAGAAATTATTTAGATTGCTGAACTAGGATTATTTAATTAAAAAAAAAATCAAATTGACTCATCTAGCAATTTCAAAACTTTCTGTCAAAAAGATTTCTTAATTAAAGCATAACTGAAAAGAAACCATATACAGAAAATGGTTTTGTTGTTAAAACACTGATTTAGGCAACTTCTAAACTTAAGGAAAAAAAATCACAAAATCCTCAACAAATTCTGTTCAGAACCATCACAAATGCAAAACTGGAAACCTTACATTGCCAAACAACTTCCCATTTATTATCATTTAGAATATGTTGCTTCTGCAGCCCTTCCTGTCATGACAGTGGTTTTATCCTGTCCTTCCAGTTTTTAACTGTTTATCCTTCTCTGTAATATTGAACATTAGTGTCCATCTTCATCTTCAGCATCTGTTTCCAATTGGCCTCATCCGTTCCTTCCTGACTTGATCCAAGCTATCAGATCCAGGCTTGGGTTATCAGACACAGGCTTGAGTAATCCTAATGGATTTTTTATTTATATGTAAGTATATATACACACACACATATATATAATCCACAAAAAAGACATATACATGTATTTATGTATGTGTGTGTACATGTATAACACATCATATGATATTTGTACACAACATATACTATATATATATTTTATATATATATACATACACCCTGTTCAGAAGGTGCAATGAATGATACACAGACAAATGAAAGCTCCAAGATCAGGGACATATATTGTCATGTATCAGACAACATAAGTGGTCTCAGAATACTAAATACAATGAAATTAAAAGAGAAATTGTAGTGCAACCCAAAGACTGATATATACCAGGTTAAACTTTTCCCATTGGTTTCAACTTTTCCCCAACATTTCAGCAGACACTAAAGCAAGGTGGTCTAACAGTAACATGAAAAGCTTTAAAAGCAGTGAGTTTCACATCATGAGATGCTCGGTACACAAAATTACAGAGTTTATAATACATTTCTCATCTGCAAACCTCATTGGGTCGATAGACTTAAATGCTTTATAGTAAAATTGCCTCTAAGTGCACATATATCAGCTAATATGCTCCAAGCAGACCATGACACAATAAACTTAACTGCTGTGTTACGGGATAATGTGTCAAGAATTCCTGTTTTTAATAAATACTTGATTACCTACTTACTCAGTCTGATGAATATTATGTATTTTCTGGTAAAGACTACTGGTAAATCTCTGAAATATTAATTCTGGGAATTTTTGTTTTCCTTCAAAAAAAGAACAAAAGAAGACTAACTGAATTGCCAGGGGTGACACATCTACTAAAGGTTACATTCAAACAACACTCTGAGACATTCAGAGACAAAGCCCAAAAAATTTAAATTAACGCTGAACTATCTATGGATATTTCAACACAAGCTGTTGTCCTTAAAAAAACTGAAAATAAAATTAATGAGGGCAGCAAGAGATGAGGGAATGAGCTGTTAGAGAATTAATGTTAGAAAGCCCAGATTTTTAAGCTTAAATCTAAATGTTGTGATTTATGTCAATTTAAATATTATATGTTCTGTGTTCATAAAAATATTAACTTATACTTCCTACAACAGTAGCAAGTCACTGTATTAATCCACAGTAGACATTTCAGTTACATCACTGCTGCGATGCACATGGCATGGTGCACCATAATCTGCTTTCCCATGTGCTCTTCAGCAGCACCACAGTGGGAGGAACACAGTCACTTTGCTTTAGCTTCACATGCTGATTCAGTGATAGAATAAAGTACTTCACAGATTAGCTTAGTCTGCAGCACTTAAAGGTCAGGATTTATTGTAATGTAAATCACAAAGCAATTTTATCTTGACAGAGATTACATACTGTTACAATATTTCTCGCTGAATCTAGTGATGCGTTTGCTTTTTCTTTCCAACTGCTGTGTAAAATTGGACTTTAGCCCAGAAAAGAGAAAGGGATGGCAGCCTGCTTGGTTTTTCAGCAACAACTTAATTACTGTTAGAATATTTCAGCACTCTGATAGAAAAGTATTTAAAAAAACAGAAGCCACCAAAACTCTTCCATTAATACAAGCAAACCTTGCAGGAAGGAAAAGCAGTTTGTATAGATGTTCGGCAGGACATCCTCAGAGTTATACTTAACTCCTGTTAGCTGAAACCAAATTATCTCATTACACAATGCTGAAGCAGCATCCTGTCATGTCTTTCAAAACTCATTTATTAAAAAAAAAAAAAAAAAAGAATGAAAAATAGACATTTATATCCTAAGACTTCAGTGGTAGTGAGCCAGTGCTCCAGCATCTGCTCCACTTGCAGGTGACCTGCCTTGGGTCACGCAGTGCCAGGACTGCAGGACGCTGTCCCCTTCACAAGGGCTGATTCAACTATTTTACATCGTGTTTAGAGACAACAAGAGTTCTGTATACAAGTGCATTTTGCAGCCACAGCATTATTAGACACGACAACTTGCACTCATCTTCAGAGCAGCATCAAAAGGAGTCACAAATGGGGTCTCCATGCCTTGTGAAGGCACTTGCCAACAAAGACTTCAGGGCTGCCTCAAGCACCAAGCACGCACATTCCTCCTGTTTACCCAAACCTGCATATTGCCAGGGATGGGATGGTACAAACCCATCTAGAAAGGAGCCTTGCAGGATGAGCAGAGCTGGTGGCACTGGAAGGCTGTGTGAAAAAAGATGCTGCTACTGCCCTTTTAATAGACCCTAACCTTAAGTTAGAAACAAGACAAGTAACTCCTTCATTTGAAAGTTTTACTGTTTTCTGTCTTTCTTTTGAATTTTAGCAATTTAGGGGCAAACCAGGCATTTCAGTGAACGCCCTTTTATGTGAAAAACAGAAAGGAGGAGGACACGAAAACACAACACAGGGTGGAGAAACATGGAGAGAGGCAGCAGCATTTTTATAGTCCTCACCACCACAACCCTGGATTGATGTGGTGACTTGATAAGATGTTGAATTATGCAGCCATTCCCACAGATGTACTATTGCATTAATTTCAGGCCCTTGAACATAGCTAGACTTGCTGACCTCAGACTGTGCTCATAGATAGGATAAACAAGTTGCTGTGCCAGTGTACAAATCAAGTCTGGAATCTGAAAAGTCATTAAGACAATAAACATGATGCTAAGTTTACAGATTCACTTTTTCAAGTGAAATCACACTTTAGGCTATATTAAGAAAGCTCTCTTTTCAGTTAAAAATGCAGAGCTGCAAATAAACATACAGTTGTACAACTGCTGTGCGTAATTTTTGTCTAGATTAAATGGCAAGTTAGTGGATCCTGGTAGATTTTCTGGATTCCTTTCAGTGAATTCCCACTGTTTACATTTGTTTGTCTTTTCTAAGTTAGGATTTTAAAATGCAAATATAGCAAACAAGCAAATCCATCATACACTCCTAGATCAAGCTCTGGGCCTGAGTAAGAGACCCAATTAGTATTCACAAAGCTTGTTTCTAACAAGCAGGAAAAAAGGTGTTCATGGGAAAAAAAGAAAATTTTAAGTAATTCTACAGTTTATTAAACTTTGTGCTTAATTCAAACTGCAATCAACGTTACGGCAATTTAAAAGAGGAATTCTGGAGTCACATTAACATGTGTTTCAGAAATAAGAATCTGTCAGACATCAGAAAGATTTACAAAAAACTAGTAAGAATTTGCAGTAATTATTCTTGTATTAGTTGGTTTGTGTTTTCTTTTAATTGTACACACTGGGCTTAGCAAACAGTGCTGTTGAACTTGCTACTTAGCATTTAGGGTATATGTTTATTTAAACAGAGATTTTGGAAGCTATGCAAACAAACAAACAAATAAATAAATAAATAACAAAATTAATCTTCTACATGAGCCTGAGACCACTCTTTTGGCACCAACTCAGTTCTAGCCAAAAAGAATGCATTTTAATCAATTTCAGAACACACAAGTTGCTTTCAGTCTATCCTTAGTATAGTAATTTCAGTATCGTTACCCTTCCATGTAAATAGTTCTTTCCAAAGCAGAAAAAAAAATAAAAGAGACTCAGAAGCAGCCACCAGGTTCCTGTTTTCTATAAAACATAGAGTTTACAGGTTTCAAGCAAATCAGATTAACAGCACATTTAGGTAATTTTGATTTTTAGATCTTTCAAAAGCAAATAAAAATCATCTTTCAAAGATGATAAATGAAATCTGATATAAATACCTACTCCCTGCACATTTTTAGGTGATCATTTAGCAACCACAAACAACAAGAAATTAAATGCTACTAGCTTGCACTATATTATCATTGAAGTATTGCAGCTCTTTTATTCTATCTCATGTTCTTATTGATCACAGATCTTCACAGCAGCTTAAAAACAGTAATTTCCTACTAGATTGCATATATTGTCCCTTTTATTCCTCAAACTGAAGGGTTCTAGAAGAACCTTCTAGACAAGAAGGTTCATTTCTTCTAAGAAGCTTCTTCAGTTCTAAGAAGAAGCAAAGCTACAGGTACCAGCTTAATACAGTTGAACCTTTAATGGGCACAATGCAAGGTTTCAACAGACAAATATCATGTGGGAGCAAAGCCACTGTAATTTCAGACATAACTTTCCCTTTTGTCTCTGATGTCCCCATGACCAAAACAAGCACTATAATAACAAAAGATACAGAAGTGTAAGTTTGCACCTTTTTCAGACTTAATACACCACAAAAAGTTAGGCAAGAGCCTCAGTGCCAGACTGCAAGATAGCAGTGAGAAGAAGATAAATCCCTTCTGCAGCACCTGCTGCAGAGCCCACAGTCCCAACACTGCCCCTCCAACTGCTCTAACGCAGCTCTGTGGGACAGGTCTCTGGATTGATCAAGCATATCAGGACTAGAGAAATTATATGCCTGTAATTTCCACTCTGGTTGCAAAATATTACCCAGGCTGAATATGCCTTTCCCGTGTCTCTGACATGCACCATGTTTCATCTCACTGAAGCATAAGGAAATACCTGGGAAATACCTGCCTTCCACTCCATTTTTGGCATTATTAACTGTGATGGAAGCAAAAAGACTTGCACAGAAAGGCAAACACAAGGTTCATCATTGCATGACACCTTAACAGGGGAGAAGAGGGGGCAGGTTTAACCTTCAACTTTATCACAACCAGACAAAATTTTCTGTGTCTTAATTGTTTTTAACCCCTTTTTAAACTCACATGAATAATAAATACATAATAAAAAGACCTGGCAGTCTGCCACATATAGAATGACAAGATTCTTGCACAGGATGAGTGTAATAATTGCAATATCAACCAAGTGATTTGTGAAGTTAAAGTCATTTCAGGGGGGTGTATGGGTGCTTATTTTCCAATG
>JAOXXN010000364.1:50501538-50511628 GCA_026770055.1 Myrmophylax atrothorax
TAGCAGAGGGATTTGAAAGTCTACAAGGTTCAAGAGCCAAGACCCTGGTGACTGAGATGCCCACCTCCTGTGGTTCATTGTGGAAATCAAGCTGCAGATCCATTAGTTACTTGGATGTGACCTGAATATTTCATCTCAAAGCTCTGCACAATGTGTCAGAAAGGGTCACTGAAAGGAACCAAACAGGCATTTTGCTGAAAATATTTTTTTAAATGGTCACACAGCACAGTTGCTTGTAAGTCTTTTGTGTAGGGGAAGACAATTTTACTTCAGTAAACACTAATTCAAAATAAATTTTCACTCATTTGAGCATATTTAAATACAAAATGCTCTTTGTGTTAAAAAACAAAAGAAGTGTTACCGCATCACATCCCTATCACAACTAGGAAAGAATTTAAAATATTAAATGTGTGAAATAGCAAGAACAAATAAAGCTTTGCATTCTTTTTGAAAAAAAAAAATAGCTATAGGTAGCATTAGAAATTGTATTAGAGTAACTTCACTCTAGGCAGTCAGCAATAATTCATATTGTCACACCCAAGAAACGTGCTGCTCCAACTTTTCAGAATTTGGCTGCCAAATTCATCTTTATACAAGACAACAGAAAAAGCTGGCCCAGGTTGGGGCATAGGAGGAGGGGAAGAGGTGCAACACCACCAGGTGAAGTGACCATTGATCAAAAAATGTTGCATGTAGAAATTTCCAGGTCATTGTGATGCTGTTTTTTCAGTCTGCTCCTGGCTAATCTACCTAAGCAAGGAAAAGGCTGTGATGGTGATACTGAAATGAGGGGGGAAAAATCACAGACAAGCCAAGACATGAGGTCCTTGCAGAGGGTAAGAGGGATGCTGAGGAGTGGCACTGACCAAGGGATAGGTCATGAGTTAAGGCGCAGAGGCATCCGCAGATCCCTTTCACTGGACCATCTCAGAGGCAGGAGGGAGGCAGGACAGAGCAATGGGCAGCACAGCTGGAACAAAGCAGGGCCCAGCACTGGGAAGATGAACTCATGAGGAGATTTTGCAAGGAGCCTTCTTAGGAGCAGAGCATGGAGCTGCAAACCCCAGAGTAAAGGACAGTGCATGCTTAAGGCAGGAAAAAAATAGGACATGAGTGTGCTATCTGTCAGAACAAAAAAAGAAGGACATTTTTTTTCCTCCACTCAAAAATAAAGTAAAAAAAAATGACTAGCACATCTTTGAATAAGTACATACTTTCTCAGTAAATTCTATACACTATAACCAATTAAATGTTTTTTTTTTTTCTGTCCATTTTTATGCATCTGCAAGGTGACCCAACACAGAAATGTTAGCTTTCTAGACATGCAAAATGCTCGGTTCTTATTTGTGCTGCACAGAAGTTGCATCTTAGTTGCAGTTATACAGATGGAAGAGGCACAGAGGTTTTTTAGGGGGTGTGTGCACACCAATAGAGTGAAAAGATTTAGGTATAAAAATTCCACCTGACATTTGATGAAGCTGGTTTTACTTTTATAACTTCATCACCCACTTTTTAGTCATAACAATGGGTCCCCCTAGTGGGCAAAGCCGTAATTGACGATTTTTTTCCCTTTTCATTTCTCTGCAAGTATCGCAATTTCCAAGTTGAAGGTACTGCTTGTAGAAAAGTGAGCAAGAAAAGGTATGGTTAACTTTTGTGCAACTTCTTAAAAACATAAAGCACAGCCACAGTGATATGTCTTCCTACTCAGCTGTTTCATTAAGCAATCAAATAACCTCCTAAACATGTAGGATTTAAAACAAAAATAATATAAATAAATCTATCTGTGAGATAGCCCTAGCTAGGGTGGAAACAATTTGTCAGGAAAAAGAAAACCTGTGTGGGAAAGGAAACACACAATAATCTTTTTAGTATAAAAATGACTAAAGAAATTCAGTGTTTCACTAAGAAATTGTTTAGATGCTGTTAGCACTACAACTGTTTTTATAAATGTGGCAGCCACTATAAACAGGTATAATCAGCTCACTCTCACAGCTTCAGTATCAGCACCTATTTTATTAGCAGAAGTCTCCATTAGGATTGTGAGAGTTATGGTTTACTCTTTTGGAAGTACTGAGGAAATAGCTAACTTTCGATGGGGGCTGAAGAACTGACTTGTTTCCCTTTTTACTGTCTTTTTAAGGGAGGCCCAGTATCCTCTGCATTAACTGGCATTACTTTCTGATTTAATTTCACTTGGCTTGTTTTTCTGCAAGTTTTATTTATGAATATAGAAATCAAAAATACCTTTATAAGACATTTTACTACTTTCCTTTTTGCCCTCCTTAGTACTGTAGCTTTGACCTGTATTGTATATTCTGCCTTTCAACAGCCAGGAGAGCACAAAGTGCGTGGGTTGTTGGGGTTTTTTTCACCCCATCACAACTGGATTAAAATAGATCTATTTATTTTATGAGTTTTCACAACTCCTTTTTCAATGGGTGACTGTTTTCTAATACATTTCCTTTCTATCCTTTCCATTTACTGTTGGGACAGTCACTGTGCTGCAACGTCTTCGACTCCAGCAGAGGACCGAGAGGGGCTCCTGCCAACTCCTGGGAAAGTCCTTGAAGAAGGAAGAGGTTACAAAACTTGGTGTAAACCACTGCAAGCTTCTGTCAACACAAATTGTCCAAATCCATTACACATCAACAAAGCAGGCTTAGTCATCAGTTAAACTTCAAGGCCACTTCAGGAAAACAAACAAATATACAAACAACACCCTTTCAGAAGTTCATTTCATGAAATTATAATTAAATTAATACATTCATAATTGCACTCTGCAATTTTAAAAAAAAAGTTTATCCAGATGTTGTAACATTCATTTCTGCAAAACATTCTAGGTAATCATATTTATGAAGTGTTGTCGAGCTATGTAACTCTAAATGGATCTCTTTCAGTAAAGTAGCCCTTTCCTGGTAAGTCTGTTCTTTATTCCTTTAAGAGGAATATTTTAAAGAAATTACTCCTTTAAATTCATTTCTTCCTTTGAAATTCCTTTAAATACTCCTTTATAAGTGAATTAGTTTTCAAAATAGTAAGTGGAAAATACAACCTCCACTGCCTAAACACTCATATGTCATTTCAAAAAGACCTACATATGGAAATTCCCCACTTACTATATATTCTGAGAGCTATCACTTCTGCCTGCTGGTAATTGCCAATGTGTTCAGTTTGCTTAGCAACAGTTTTACAGTAGATGTACCATTTGTGCTATCATAAAAGTAAGACACTTGCAGATTCTCTACAAGTAAATGATGCTTCCACTGAATATCTGCTAACGTGTATGACATCTTAGTAGGATTGTCTGATGGATTTGTCCAGCTTTTTCCCCTGGTGTACCTTAGGGAAGGTGGCAGCACTGAAAACACCAACCTCCTTTTCCCTCTGCCGAATTATTTTTTGTTACTTGAGACTGAAAACATTCTTAGCAAGCCCAAAGATTTACTTTAGTGGCAACTACAGAAAATGACTTCTGCAAAAGTTTTCCTAGTGCCAGCTGCCATCTTCTACAAACTACTGACCTATTAGAAAAGCCAGAGGAAAATGCAGCTCTTGCTTCAGATGAGGTTCCTTGCACAGCAAGGCAAGTTGTAGTCACAGCCATTTCCTTTTTGATCAAAACAAGGACTGTGTTCACTCAAAACAAGGATTGCTTACATGAGCAGCACATCAGTTGGACACGAGTCCACAAAATACCTCCAACTATGTTAGGGTTTATGAGTAACTACAAGCAATCTACAGGGCCAATGGGTTTAGTGCAACTGTCCTTATCCTCTGTTCTTGTGTAATTTAATATAAACCTCCACTAACAAAATTTACTAATTTGCAGTATCCCAGAACTCCACACAGCCTGCAAAACTTCCATAGGACAGGGATTTAAGTCAAAGGATTTCTCCACACTCTGCTTTGTGCTTTAACCACCACACATAACCTCCTACAATGCCAGTCCTGAGTGAAGTGTCTTCCTGAGCAGCAGCTGCTGTGCAAGAAGTTAAGTATCCACAAGCTCTGCTATGGACTTGAGTGAAGCACAGAGATGGAGAGACCAACACAGATCCAGATGCCCTCCCCTTCAGCCTGCTGTTCCTTTCACACAGGCCTGTGGCTCAGCACAGAGCCCCTGTACTGTTCTAAGCTCAGGCCTGTATCTCTTCCCAATACCTCTGCCCATCCCTCCCTTCACAAACTGCCTCTTTGTCCTCTGCTGTGCTGCCAACCAAGCTGTCCTGGTTTTCCTTTCCCTCTTTGCCAAGCTCCCACTGCACGGTTAGACACAGCTTTGCCTCATGTGGTAGAGACAGACACCTCACCAGAGCACTCCAGAGGTGGTTCTCAACTCAAGCAGAGGCTCCACAGGATGAGGGGCACATGAAACCTTAACATTTTCAGACTCTGCCAAAGAAACTTGCCCATGAATAAACACGAACCAAGTGTTTGATGTCACAAATCCAGTATGTAAAGACCGCTCTAAAATAAGTCAGTAGAGTAATATTCAGGGCACACTACATTCCATTATGGTATTTTTATTCATTTGGAAGTTCTAAATTTCCTCAAAGTTGCATGGGATTAAACCAGGGTATTGATGTCCTGTTTGGCACAGTAACTGTTGTTACTGTAAGGTCTTAAAGGGAGGCTCCAGTGCCTTTCAGTGCAATGGATTATGACAGTCCCTTGTTAATGTCATAAATGAATTTGAATTCCCCTTATGAGATTGCCATTTTTAGACTTCTACCAGACATCACTGTCCTCCATTGCAAAGGCAAAGAGAAGCATTTGTCCCAGGTACCCCAAGCCAGACCATGTTCTTTTGATCCACCTTTGCAAATCTAGAAATAAGGCCCACATTCAATAGCACAGCTTTTAAATATGCAGTGGTCACTGCCAAACCTTGACAATATTCTACAACAGAAAGGACTATGAATGTGCCACCAAATTACTCTCTTCCTCTACAATATCAGACCAAGTATGAAAAGAAAAAAATGGGAATCTGTATCCTATGATGCACAAAGCAAATTACAAAAAAGCACCAGGATAGGTGTGAGCCCCACAAATACAGAGTTGAATGTAGTGTCAGTGCTGGGGGTGAGCAGACACTTGCGAGTTCTGAGCTTAGATCTTGCCAAGTTCTGGACTCTGATCTATTGCAATTATTGTCAGGTGGCTACTGACAAGAGAACTGGACAGGACTTGCAACAACCCCAGTACAAAAAATTGCAAGATCACCAGTGAGCAGCACAAAACAATCACGGTTTTAGAATGCAAAAAAACCTCCAAAACAATGAAGGGCAGAGAAAAAGTAGTGTCAGACATTGAAACATCACTATTCTGTTTTTTTTCCTTTCTTTTGTGTCACTCCCATAGTCTGAGTAACTTACAAGACCTCTCTCCAGATCACTGGCCTGTGTTTATGGAGTGTTGCACTATTCTTACCTGGCCCCCAACAAGTGCTGCCATATCTGCAAGAATAAAACTAGGATTTTTCTTGTACATTGCAAAAACTGGAAATAAGGTTTCAATCCAGAAAACACAAAGTAAATCTTACTGGAAGTTACAAACACTAAGTGGTCACCTATCAAAAAATAATTACTGGACACCTACAGGGACAGTAACATCCCTGATCAATGGTAACATTCCCATAAAAGCCACACCTGAGTGTTAGAAAACTTGGCCCATTCAGAGTAAAGGTACGATTCTTGGGGGAAAATTTTTGATGACTAACAGACCTTTTCAATTCTGTGCCACTTTGACTTTCTGCAGAAAATAAAATTGTCCCTGAAATTGTTTACATAAGAAGTTAAGAGCAAATACAGAAGCTACTGAACTGGGTAATTCTCATACTGGTCTGAGAAAATACATATTAAGAGCCGTTCATACGCTCAGTCCCAAACTCTGATTTTTTTCCCTTAAACGCCAACCTCCCAAACAAATCTAAGATTGTAAAATACTGGCTAAAAACTGGGGGGAAGGGGGGTTGCAGGTTTTTAAATGGGTTTCTTCAAATAAGTTTTATATTTTATGTGTGGTACTTTTGCTATTCCATTCTAAAGCATTCTACTTGGCTTGCAAGAAGTTTGCTGTTGTCATGTCTCCACAGCTACCAGAGCTGACATCCGGGTGATTTAAGCATGTTTTGCATACAGTTTATCACCATGAATAGTTGTCTGGCATTTGTTATCACACAGGAGTAACAGAGAGTTAATAAAGAGCATCTTTGAAGATGCAAATGCTTGCTCATTTAATGTTACCATTCATCTGGAAGATCAGAAGTAAAGGCTAACAAATAAAGTGAAAAAACCCCAACTTTTCTCTGAAGGACTGATTCTCATAGTTCAGCTCAGATTAAACTGCAAAAATAAGACTTTCAAGTAATAATAGTAAAGAACATTTTATTAAAATGGAAGTTTTTCAAACCTTATGTATCAAAACTAAGGCCACACTAATGCTAACACAAAGTCAAGAACGTCAAAAGGTTCTTATGATACAATTTAGGAATCTGAGACACGGCTATTTTACAATTACTCAAACATTCTGAAATGCAGCATTACTTACTTATTCTAAAATAATGTATCAGTTATTCTAATGACAATTTTTAATGATACAAACTGCTAAACTATCAGTGCATGTAACTTGACGTTATTTTGGTCCTGTGACAAAAGTAAAATTCTGCAACACTCCAGCTACAGAAATGAATGAAAGTACAAAACACTGTACGTAGAAGCTGTCAACGACTCCTCCCTTTCCTGCTGAGTTAATTTCTTTTCTTCTAGTGCTAAATATCTCCCGTCATAATAGCAATAAACTCTTCTTGATTGACTGTAAAAAAAAAATTGAAAAAATCATTAGACAGCAAACAACCATAAAAGAAAATGCATATTCACATTATACTTAAAGGTTTCTCTTTCAGCATTTGTTGCACCTGATCCATTACTATCAGGGTTTACAAGTCTGATTTCCTGCTTCTACAACAACAGGGGTTTTGCAACTTCTTTTTCATGTAAAATGAAGTCAGAATACAAGCTCAATTATGTGGAATACTTAAGTCAGAATCTAGCTCATATATAACAAGCTATTATTTCTAATTATGAAAATAAAAATATTCTAGAAGTAAAACAAGATAGAAAAAAAACCTGAGAAACATACATAAGACAGACAGCTATGCAAAAACATAATACATTATTAAGTTCTTTAAAAATGTTAAAAATTGTATATAAACTTTATTTAGTAAGTGCTTCTCAAGAAACAATACTTCAGCTATAGTTAGGATTAATTCACTGTTAGTCTTAAAGTCATGATTCAAACATTTATACGCAAACCACCCCCACAGACCAAACCATTCTGTACCTCCCTCTCCTAAATCTGTAACACTTGCCAAACACAAACTGAATTTTAAATAGTTTATTAATTATTCCATAAATTAGCTAGAATTAAAATGGACTTTTGACGAGCCTTTCCCCATATGAACTTTCTTCATTCTTCAATTATAATTAACATAAATTTTACACAAATGCACTTGAAGAAATTAAGTCATGATAATAAATTAATTAGCATTCATTAATTATTTTGCTGCACTTATACCTGAGCTACTGACCTTACTCATATGTTAAAACAGAGCCACTGTAAAAGAGCTAACCAATGAACATGTTCACTCTGCAACTAATTACTGTAGTGGGGAATGAACAGAATAAGTCAGTGGGATGGAAAAGACAAGACATAAAGAATTCTCCCTGACAATTATCTATCCCATCCAATGTGCCATTCCTAAACAAAGCACAGCAAAGAAAGAGCCACATCTACAGACAGAAGAAAACTAAACAAAATCCAATATGTTACAGAATGAAAAAAAAAAACCAAAACAACAAAAAAAATCCCAACTAAATATGCCTTGTTGTGATGCAGGTAAAAAGATACTGTTGACTGTGTGACTTTAAAAAGCATTTCCTCAGCTTTATCACAGTAGCAACACAGTAACAGCAAAAATTCAAACATCCTCTCCAAAACATTGTCTGGTTTACAACATCCTTGTTAAATAATGCTGCAAAGTGCAAATACAGTATTTACAGTGACAAACAAGTAATATTCAAAAGAACTGCAAAAAGAAGTGTAGTTACAATTCCCAGTAACACAATCAATCCCAGATAATCCTTTTCCAACTTAGGATCCATTCATAAACTAAGCACAATCAAAGAAGAAGCAATCACAGTCTTTCATAGCATCTCCTTTCTCTCAATTCCATGGCATAAGTGATTGTAAAAAACCAAACTGGTATCACAACTAATATGAAGAAAATGTTGACTTACAATCTTGAGAGTTAAAAGTGAACTTTTTTTCAGTGGTGGGTTTTTTCCCCCTAACTGCCAAAATCTGAGACCCAAGACTGCATTGTGTTTCCTACAGATGCATCCACACAGGATGACAAAAACTGCACGAACTGACAGCATGGAGTTTCTAGAACCAGTTATGCTCCAAAACACAAGGCATTCCTAAAGCCAGGAACACAAAAATAAGACTGTTTAAGTTTTTAAGGCACACAAAACCATCAAAAATAGAGACCTTATTTCACTGTGAGCACGAAATCTCTCAAATGTAAGGTGTTAAACCAAAAGTGGTATTATTCCTGTATTTGAAGCATCAGTCACAAATGCTACCAACTAACAGTTTCAGATTTTTTTTGAGGGCAGGAAAGAAGGAGAATTAGATGACAGCAAGATTTTGCTACATGACCCAGATGTTTGAAGATAAACTGAATGGTGATTCAGCGGATTATTTACTTTTTCAGAATGAATCTTAAAAAGCTAAAAACAGCCTCAGTTTCCTTCAAAGAACAAAAACCACACAGAACCTAAAGGATAAACAGTGCCATACACAAACATTATGCTGTCAATCTTCCATATTCGATCTTGTGCTTGATTGCTCTAACAAAGAGAATGAATGGATGACTGAGTAAGAGGAAACTGAGCCACCCACTCTTAGCTGATCAATTTGATTTAAAAAATGTACCACTGACACAAAATAATTATGACTCAATAACCCTCCTGAAAGGAGCTAATGGTCTATGTTCAACTTGTAGCACCCAAATAGCCATGTGACAAAAAGGCATTGATCCGTGATTCTGACACCTCATTTGGCAACTCCAGGAGAGCAACCCATAACAAAACGTGTCTGCAGGGGACTTCTACTCTTATTCACCTCTATGGCTGCAACTCCCAAAAATAACACCTATGTCAAACAGCACAAAGGGGAGGACCATCTGTCACAAGGCTGAAAACATAATTGTTTTTCACTAGAGTGAGAGGTTTGAGCTCAACAGATGCAGCAGCTCACAAGTATAAATACTATTGTCACTGGAAAAGTTGATGAACTGCTACTGAAATCTCAAACATGAGTCAACAGCCTGAAAGAATAGAGTTCAATGATTGACACAGTCTTTAGGGACACGGTCTCAAGTGAGCGGTCCTCGAAATGCAGAAATTTCTGGTATAAAAATAAGGATGTTTTGGAGTTAATGAAAAAAACCAAGTTCTAGTATTCACAATGATTTAACAAGCATACGATCAAACTGGATTTGTTAGCTCATTCTTTATCTAACTAATAAATCCCTCTGTACAGAGCAATTACACTGAGACACTTTTCACACAATGCTCAGAAAAATATTAAAGTCCCATCCAAGCTGATCCTGCACAGAACCAGGGTACTTCCAGCATGATTTAACAGCTTAATGCTCCATATCCAACTAACTCACTGAAACCACAACAATGACACATTGCCACTTAAGAAATACTGAGTAAGTGATCAAAAGACTTTCTCTTAGCACTTTAATCCTTTCACTGATTTATAAGGAAATAAAAATGTAATGTAGGTACACAGAATCTCCCATGTACCAGTTCAATTACTTCGACCTTCAACTACACTTTCACCCATCTTTTAATAGACATTGGTTGAATAGGAGTTAGTGATGAATCAATTCAATTCTCAGATTCCAAGATGTGTTTCCACGACTAGTAGCTGTCAAAAACAACAGTCTCCATTATTTGTAAGTTAAATTAAGTCTGAGCTCAAAGTTATCTAGAAGGAAACTAAAGAGGACATT
>JAOXXN010000364.1:50529396-50543756 GCA_026770055.1 Myrmophylax atrothorax
GTTGACTTTCACTGCTAGCCTGGACATCTTGCCTATATGGAATCTGACAATTACTTTTATTTTTCAGTTCCTATGCAAAATTATATCTTCCACAGGGACCTCAGCTCCAACCAAGGGAACCAGTTTCCAGACTTTACAGGACTTTGTTAACAACACATGGTCTCTAGCTTCATGCTGCAGAATCTGTACTAGAATCAGATAACCTATTCCTCTCTCTTTTTTATTCCCAGAACAGCTTTACCTGTGGAACCTTCTCTTTTATGTCACTTGAGAGTGAGGTTTTTTTTACTCATTAGGCTGTGTGTCCATTCAAAGGGCCACCTGCAGATGTGGTGATAAAAAAAATCTACATAGACCAGATGTTTTTCAAACCAGCTGTTAACAGACTTGCTGGAACAGTAGAGTATCAATATATTGGAATCCAGAGGTGATTTTTGAACGCTTCTGTCTTTTCTTTCCAGCCTGGATTTTTCTTCCAGTCATGCCTTCAAATATCCTTACTGCACCTCTTGCCTGTGGAAAGAGGTGTCCAACCATTGCTATCCCACACTTTACTTTCCCAGACTTAGGTGACAGCAGAATGTTTTGAAAAGTCTTTCATGTACAGACACACGATGTTTTGGGGGCTTTTTGGGTTTTTGGTTTTTTTTGTTGTTGTTGTTTTTTGGGGGTTTTTGTTTGTTTTTTTTTCATTTTAATTGCAAAGGATCTTTCTGTCTGTTGTGCATAATTTTAAAATCCCACTATGTTAAAAAAATATGTTTTCTCTTTAATTTCTCTTCCATCTTGTATTAGTTTTTCTTAAAAAGAAATCTTTGACTGCAGCACAAATTCCCTTTTATCCTCACAGTAGCAGCCTTATCCCATGCATTTGTTTTTGTCTCATTGAAGCTAATGTCACAAACACTCTAAAAGGGGATTCCGCCCTCACTCACATGCCCCCACCACTCTACACTTTTTAATCTTTACTTGTATTTGGTGGTACTGGTTTTTATTTTAATCTCAGAAGTCCATATTTTTCACAGTCAAGAAAAGCTCGTCTGTTGGCGGGAGGTTTTTGTGCTATAAGTGAATATTCTAGGTGTTTCTGTAACAATTTACAGTACTATGTCTTTCTTTAAAGCAGACTTGGAACATTTTTCTGTCATTTTTGAGTGCCCACCTCTCAGTATTCTCTGCTTCAATAATATGTAACACAAAGTTATGTTTCCTCTTTGTTCCTTGGTCTAATTTTCTGTGGTATTTAGTCTTTGTTTACTTCACAGGAATCGAACTTTTCCAGTCTCATGAGTAGCTAGTGACAGAATGAGGAGCCAGGAGAGGGAGGATTTTGAATGCATTTTGATGCTGGTGGGATGATCAGGGAAGTCACTAACTAGAAGTAAACATCTGAGAAGCAAGAGAAGGATAAAGAGAGAAGTAAACAGGAAGCATGAAAAGAAGTTTTCAGGAAATGCTACTGAAAGAAGGAAAAATGGTCAGAGATGAGCCAGTGCAGGGAGGTGAATCCCATGTAGACAAGTTGCTTTGAAATCTTCTAAAACCACTAAAACTACTGTGGAGACATTTTCAACGTCACCTTTTCCAAAATGTGAGATGAATCTTTGGGAGTGTGGTAAGTTAGAAAAGGTTTGGGTTATGCATCTGCAGGGTATTGTGGTGCAAGTTACTATTTCTGTTTCTTTGGAGATATAGAGCATTTAGATGAGCTTATGAAGTGTTTTCTTCTGCATGCTTTTCTGTCATTCAGCTTTAAAAAGGACATGAAGCCCAAGTTTAAACAGGTGTATGTAGTCTCTGTAAGAAAGGGCAAACCAGCACAACTGTTCCCTCTTTACCTAAATGATGGTGAAGCAGAGGTGAGATAGCCATTTCCACATGTGAGTTTCTCAAAAGTAGTTAAATCTCCAGCATTGCCACTAATACAGAGGTTATAAAGCGAAGTTCCCTTGCAGCTTCATTTAATGGCATTTGCTGAAGAAAAAAAAAAATAAATGGAGGAGAGGAAAATGAGAAACATTATTGCTATGCATTTTCCACTTTACCATTCTTTGAATAGAAATTACGTAATTGTTCATCAGCTTCACAATAGAAATGCCTTTTATTTTTTTTCAGGTACTTAGATATGACTTAAGTGTCATTTAGTCAATTGGCAGAACAAAGAAGTCAATTTATGGATCAGATTTTCTCTGTTTCTTTATTCTTTAAAATAATTTACTTGGTTTAGTGTGCTTGAAAGGTAAAGTATTGACAGGACTACAGTACAGCAATATCAGTTCACAGAATTAGGTCATATACCTACATCTTTGCTAAAGCTTGAATTGAAAAGGTAGAATTTTGGCAGATTCCACTTGTATTTAAGTTCCCTAAAAAAAAAAAAAAAAAAAGGGAAAAAAACCCCAACCCAGCTAGCTCCCTAACACATTCTGAATCACACTGTGCCCAGTGTTAGAAATAAATACATGTAAATACATGAGAATAAGACTAAAGACCGTTGGAAAAGCCAACAACAGTTCAATCTTCTTCACCCACAACTGATTCCACAACACTTAATCCAGTGGGAATCATTCTACTGGCACCCAGGAGTGTAATTCACTGTGGTCAACATGAAGTAAATAAAGTTGATTAAAGCCCCTCATAATTTCTTCATATTCCACTCTTATTTCTGCCTTCTAAATGTGCCTGATAGTTTCCACACCCAGGTATTGTACAAATGAGATGCTGTTTTGCTCACTCATTGAATCAATGTTCACATGCACAGCCAGCTCAGTCAGTGGCTGAGTATTTATGATGCTGCAGCCGCTGAGGAATTTTTTTCAAGAAGAAATGGTAAAACTTGGGAGCACTTGAGTCCTGTAGTAGGACTCTCACACCTGTGTGGCTGCCATGAAAACAAAAAAGTCCTTGTGTTGCATAAATTTTATTCTGGGGGTGATGCAAAGGAAATCAGCGTATGCTTGTTGTCCCTGTTAGTTTATTTTTTTAAAAATACACATTGTTATATTCATGAGTTGGTTAATCTCCTGCAGGATATTTAATATCATTTCCATCCAAATAGGTCATCCTGGTTCCTGGGCCTGCTCTGAGCAGCCTGACTGTGCATGTGGGACCCTCTACTTGTACTTTCTGCTGCTCACATTGGTCTTTGGCATCCCAAGGCTAAAAGTCTCTATGCCCTTTTTCAGGTACCAACAATACCTCATCAATGTATATGAAGGGTACATGCCAAGAGGATGGACCAGGCTCTTCTTGGTGGTGCCAAGAAAGGCAAGAGGCAATGGGCAGAAACAGATCCATGGGAAGTTTCAGCTGAATATGAGGAAGGACTTCTTTACTGCAGTAAAGTTCACGCACTGGAACAGATTGCCTGGAGAGGCTGTGGATGGTCCCTCAGTGAAGGTATTCAAGAACTGTCTGGACACAATCCTGTGCCATGTGCTCTGGGACGACCCTACTTGAGCAGTGAGGTTGGACCAGATGGCCCACTGTGATCCCTTCCAACCTGACCCATTCTGAGATTCTGTGATAACATACTTGCTGGTACCTTGCAGGCAGTAAATCTCACAACAAGCAAGGACATAATATCAGAACTCACAAGCTGGTACAGCAAATCCCCAGTTCCCTCTAGGACAAGTGAAAACACAGAATGGAATGGTTGGTCTTCAAAAGCAAAACAAAACTGGCAGTGGAGCCTCAGCAGTGGTGAGACAAGGGTATATCTCAATTTCTTGCTGTGGGATCATAACTTCACTTTTTGAAAAGGTGCATTTCTTCTCAGCTTGTTTTAGCTGGAAGAGGAGCCCATCAGCTTCCTACAAACCAGTGATACATGTTCATGCATACCCATAGAGCAGCAGTTGGGGTTTGTCCTAGTGGTTGTTCTTTTGTTTCAGATGAAGAGTAATCTGCTAACAGCCAAAAGATATAAGTGGAAATCACACAAAAGAGCCAGATGTACCTATTGATCCATAATTCAAAGGTCATGTATGAGATGATTTCATCTGATACTCTTAAACCTTGAATTACAATGTCATTGTTAATAAATGGTTGTCTACAAATGGGAGCCTCTCTTGAAAGTGTAATTTTATGATGGGAATAGATGGAAAAGACTAAAATATAATGCACTGCATAAAAAATATGTTTCTACTTATATATATTCTGACTTATCAAGAAAATGACAATGTTGATATGCTGCAGAATTCTGATTTTGAAATATCTCATTGTAAAAAAGCATTATCAGGTTTGACGATTACCATATTAAGGACTTGGACTGATATATTTGATCCTGAATTTAAAAATAGAGTTTTATATATATTTGAAACATATTTTGATTTTTATAAAAAGCAGGGTCTTTTAACAATTATTTTAGGCTGGGAACAAGCCCAGTATGACAATAATATTAGCTCTATCAACTGTGAGCCTGCATCTGTAATGAAGCAGCTATGCAACAAAATTAAGGTACCAAGGAGATAAACTTGTTTTCTATCAGATTCTCACAAGCACACTCCACTTTCCACTATCGTTTTCCTTGAGAAGAAAGCCTCACCTGAAAGACTAAATAAAGTGTGACACAAGCCCATGGGTTTTGTTCCTAATGTGTTACACCATAATTTTTGTGGTAGTTATTTCTCACCCCCTTGATATCCTTAAAGACTCTCCTTACAGAGTTACTGACTAAATATAGTTGACAAACATCTGTGATACTGTCTTGTAGGATGGTGTTAATTGCAGATTTGTACATTGCATAAAAATATCTACCAGGGTTAAGAATTACATGGTTAGATAAAGATTTGAAACATTTAATTTATCGTAACACTTATTATTTTACTGTACTCTTCATTCTCCTTTCTAGCTATGATTTCCAAGATTTATTTGTCAGTATTCTCTATTTTTATGCTGTACACAGTGTTCGTGGACTATGGCAACCAATCCCCTTGGGCTTTCTTTTGTTTTAATTTGCATAAACACAGGCATCATATGAATATTCAGTGTGTGGCTTTGCATTAAGTAAGTGTCCTTAATCAGCTTTTTAATTCAGTTTTATTGGTTGCCCACACAGTTAGTTGTTTCACCCAGAAAATCTGAGGGCCCTGCAAAGCTAACCAGGTAAGATTTGAATTCTTTGATGTATATAATTAATGAGAATTATAATTGATTTTATAGATTCTGGGGATGACTCAAAGCTTGCTAGTTTGACCAGAGAAAAGTTGTGTATGTATTATTTTTATCATTATTATTGCTGTTGTTTTTGTAGTTGTTATTAACACCTGATGGTCAGGTTGGGAACATGATTCTGTAATTTGTGTAAACATAAATTCTTGATGAATAATACATAAGGGTTATATTAAACACTGGGCTCCTGGCACAGCAGGCAGTATGGCACCACAGTTTGATTGACTCTGCAATGTTTTCATCACTGGCAAATACTCCTACAACATGAAAGCCCCTGAAGAACCTGAACTAATGAACAATATTTGGTTTGGTTGTTGCTTTTGTTTTGTTTTGGTTTGGTTTTTAAATGTTGGCAATATTTTCAAAGAGAATTGCACCAATTTCACCCCATGCCTTCCCCAGCTATAGCACTTTTCTTTCCATGAAAATATGTGAGCTTGATTGCACTCGCTGTTTGTAGCCTTGACCAGTGCTTGAAATTCCTGAGGAAGGGGGCATCAACTGAAAAGGTCTTTAACTGTGTAAATATGAGCAACATGTAAATAAGAAACTCTTATATTGATATGCAGTTTGCACCCTCCCATTCACACACTGGAGATCTCTCCACTCACCTCTGTTTAAGCTGGGATGCAGTCTGGGAAAGGAGTAGTCACACTCTAAATACGTTATATATAATGCTAGTTCGATTTTTCTGCTATCTAAAATGTCATTTAAGGAAGGAGAAATGGAAGTATAGATAGCTTTTTGTAAACTAAGGGGAGATGATAAGGCAACACTTAACCGAGGACTGAGTGCTTGGGAAACAGGGTATAGAGAGCCAAAGCTAGTTTATGTATTTAAATTACTGGAGATAATTAGCCTTCCTTTCCTTATTCTAAGATTAGTATTCTGCTTTTGTGAGTGTCTTGAAATGAGCCAACCAGGGAAAAGACAATCACATCTAAAGCCTTCTCATTACAGAGGGTTCTGATCGAGAAACTTGTAAGTGCGCTGGCCCTTGGGGGGTCAGTGTCCCAGGCAAGATATAATGTATGTGGACACTAAAGAGAGCCACATGGAAGAAGAAAGTTAATGAAACAGAATTGTGATGCACAACATGATTTAGGGTAAGAGTAATATTAAATGGAATGTTCAGTCAGTGCATCTATCCATTAAACTGTATCAAGTACAGCTATGTATGTGCTTCACAAATGATAATGTGAAATACTGAATTGCCCTTGGGTTTGGACTATAGATACAACCCATAAACCTGAACACCTGGATTTTAATGGTACCACACTGCTAAAATTATCCATTAGATTGACTGTAGGTAACCTTGAGTAGTGCAAGACAGGTGATAGCAAGTCGGTGTATTTTCTGTGATATTGAGAAATGCAGAGCAAAGAAAGCATTTTCACTGCTGGTATCAACTCTTGCTGTGAAAATAGTGCAAACCAAAAGTAAACAAAACAAAACAAAACAAAGCAAAAATACCTTGTTTGGCTTAGTCACTAGTATCCTCCTTTGGGGTAGTGTTATTTCTTCCAACAAACATTTCTGCCATTTCTTATATGATATTAAAGGAATTTTTTTCAGGATTCCTAACAGGGGGCCTGTCAGAAGTATGTTTAATTTTTTGATCTGTTTTCAATTTTTTTTTCCTAATTTTTCCTTTAAGTCTCTGCCTGGCATTTTGAAGGGGAAACAGGGAAGTGGATTAAAACTTCAGATGTAAAAATGGGAAAAAAACATTTCTTATGATTAGATACAGTTATTTAAAAAGTTACATTTTCATGCAGAATCATTAAAACTAATTTTAAATTTTTATCTCCTGACAATTTTAATTAAATAAATCTTTCAGGTTTTAAAAAGTTCACTGTGCATTTAATCATCAACCATTAAATGTTTACAGCTACCATAAACAGTAAGTGATCTTTAATGTGTTACAGGGATTGTAGGGCTGGTAGTTTTTAAAAAATATGCTTACCCTAGAACTAGACAACTTATCAAAGAAATTATGCAAGGAATATCTGTAGCAGTACATATATTATTACTGGGTAATTATAGGATGTAGCACCTCCCTCTGTGCTAAACCCTCCCTCATTATCTTTTTTCACAATGAAAAGACACATAATTTTTTAATAGCCTGATGAAATTGATCTAGCCTGATTTTAACACTGTTATCATTGCAGCTTAGGTAAAATTTCTATTGGCAGTGCAGGAATTTTACATATAGGAAGGGCTTTAAAACTGAGCTTTTCACAGTCACTCCTGAACACCACATGGTGCCCTTGTTGACACAGCAGAAAAAGAAGGGAGATGTTGTCTGAGGCATCTTCTGGGAAAAAAAATGGGAGCCAATGAGCACAATGTAATTGTCCATATTGAGACAGGATGTAATATGTGGTTGGAAATGTTTTAGTGTCTTGTCTAAGGAAGGATGCTCTGGAAATCAGAAACTCTACACTTAGAGATAACCATGACAAACCTGTCTCTCCTGCACACACTTTGACTTTGCTGAGCAACTTGCCTTGATACCCCTGAGCACCTCCAAAATACCCATCACCAGTCCTCATAAATATCCAGCAGTTTGCATTCCACCTTTGAAATGAGCCCAGTGTATCAGATGAGTCAATCTCACCTGTTTGTGCAAGAAGAATCAAAAATGAAACAGTGCTTGATCTCATAGGTCCTGCTGTTATTTCTGTTATTCTTTTGTGGGGGGGAAGGAGGATGGGCATGTGAATAAATAATTACTGGAGGTATGTCTTCAATAGCTATGACTGGGACCTACACTTTGCACTGAATTGATCCTTGATTGCCCAGCAATGAGGGTCGTCAGTGCTTGGATTTAAATTTGCTATTTTGTAGGGGTTTTTAATTGAATGGGCATAAAAACAGAAGGGGAATCTGAACGTAAAAGTTCCCACTTCCACTGTGTTTGCACCTGCAGTACTTGTGGTGGTGCCCTCCAGTTTGACCCCAGCATGGAACAAAACCTGTGTTTCTGATTTTGGAAGGTATTGTAGGGAGTAAAAGGGAGCAAACAGGCTTGCTGAGTTTCATATACAGTTTTAAAAAGAAAAAAACTATTTTTCATTTTCCGTTGTGAGTAACCTTTAGACAGGCACAGTATCACTGATTTCAGTTACTGTGCTGGAGAACTACAGGACTAAATCCTAAGAAGAAAAATAATAGCCTGGCACGAAACAATAAACTAGGATGCTT
Source organism: Myrmophylax atrothorax (assembly GCA_026770055.1). Lineage (NCBI taxonomy): Eukaryota > Metazoa > Chordata > Aves > Passeriformes > Thamnophilidae > Myrmophylax > Myrmophylax atrothorax. Next base: position 50,537,776 of record JAOXXN010000364.1, read on the forward strand.
ATTCACCTCTCTCTCACCCCAATTTTGCACTGGTGTTAACACCAGTGACATCAGTGGTAGTACTGCTGAATTACCTTAAGGAAAATAAGGAGAAAATCCAGCTTTGAATTTTTTTGTAGCATTCTCAGTGACAAAAAATCTGACAGACAGCTACTCTGGCTGTGTCAGTGTAGCCCTTGGTATAAACTACAGACTTAAAACATGTGCAGCTTAAGTGTTTTCACCTTCATGCATTCCAAAATAGCAATGCTACACTGATGTCCTGCAAACAGCTTTTTGCCCAATCATTCACCCACATGCACTGCTTGCCTTAACACATTTATATCCATTTAATCTTCCAGAATTTCTTCTCTCTTCTCTTTTCTTAGACATAAAAAAATATTTTGGAAGATTTTTTGCTGCATATCACTGTTAACCAGCATTTAGAATGCAAGTTCTGACAGATTAACAATTAAAAAGAAAAAGCTGGGAAGCATTTTTACGTAATGCATGTTTTTTGCATATCCAGAACTGCAGTGTGGGTCATGCTAATGGGAGTTCCAGTTTCCTTACATATCAGCTGCTAGAGTTGTAATCATTCTCAGGAGTAATGCAGGTCATATTAGAAAAACAAAATCTTTCAAATATATATTGGCATGATTCTAAGGGAACAAAAGGCTAACAGCCCTGGATTATGTGCAACACATTTTTACACTTGTGGAATGAAAATGTTTTCTACTTTTAATTCATGTGTTTCTTCTTTCAGTTCTGTTTTGGGATTTTTTTTTCTTATTTAGGGGTTGAGAAATGGGGAAAAGACTGGAAAAAGTATTTTTCATGTGTAATTTTCAGAGGTCACTTGAAAACACCATTACCACCAGCTTTCTGTCTTACGAGGAAGTAAAAGAGAGATCCACTCAAGTAAGCTTGACCCAATGCAACTATCATGTGAAAAGGAGGGGCAGAAATGCAGAGATTTCTTGTCCCACCTGTATTAAAATAAAATTATTAGCTATAAGCGTCCCAGAACAGTCAGTCTTATAACCCAGAACTGCCTGTCTGACACTGGGCAGAGACGCAGACTGGGTCTTTGACCTTCTTGTGAGGACCACACTTTAGCCAGGGAGAACTTTCTCTATGAAGATATTACCTATGAACGTCCCCAGAAACAACTGAAGCCATGTGAACCCAGCACTATCTGCCTGACACTGGACAGAACATAGACTGGATGGGTCGTTTGCACTGCTATGAGACCACACTTAATAACAAGAAAGAACTTTCTCTATAGCAGCTCCTGAAATAACTATTATTAATACAAGTATGTGACAATTCTTATATGGGTTGCTTAATCGATGATAACATTCTACTGCATGACTACCCTTTACTACTAGAAAAACCCCGATCACCAGAAATACTCTTCATAAAGCAGGGCAACAACCTAAACCTCAATACTGAATGCAAACAGCAATACTACATTACAGAACTCAAGCAGCATCCCCCTGCCCATGACAGACTTAACTAGTAACACAACCTAACTACCAGAAACACAACAGCTTAACACCAAATTTAAACACACTCAGTAACACAAAGCAAAAGCAAAAGGAGGCAAGCTACTAACAGTGAACAAAACTGCAAGCAGAAACAAGATATATATACATGGTGAGTTATAGGAAAGTATAATTAGTAAGGCATAGGAAAGTATCATTAGTAAGGCATAGGAAAACACAGTGAGAATTGGTTGGTCACCCCTGTGATGGCCAGTGGGGTGGGGGAAGACAGGACAGTTAGCTGGTTAACCTCCCAGAGGTGGTGAAAGTTTTCTCCCCAATTTTTGCTCACATCCAATCTCTTTTATACCCTTTTTCCTTAGGAAGGTTGAGTGATTATAGTCAGTAATAGTTTTTATTTTGAGGGAGATAGCCAGATGACATAAGCCTGAGGGCTGGCTCCCTGTGTCTCCATAGGGTGTGACAAAGAAGGACCATGTCATTTCCATAACACTCCATTCTTTGGTAATCCTATCAATATGGCTTGAGCACTTTCAGGAAGCCACTGGAGTCTCTTTGTCCCCTGACAATGGCTCCTGGGAGCATTTCTCCAGGGGCTGAGGTGTTGCCCTTAAACCATCAAGAGGCTATCAGGACTATCACCCCACACACCCTAGCACTCAGGTATTGATTGTGCACCATCTGGCATGGGAGACATCCATTCTGTAATTCTGTCTCTAGTATTCTGGATACTTTTAAAGCTGTTTTTGTATATTTATCTTTCCCAGTTTCATGATTCATAGTTAAAAAAAAAAAAAAAACAAAACCCCAAACCAGAGCAAACACCACAAAAAACCCGAACAAAAACAAACCCAAACCAACCAAACAACAACAACAAAGACCCCCCAGCCAACAACCAACCCAAAAAAACCCACAAACCCAAAAAATCCAAGCCTTGAGAATTTACTTAAATTCAACTGACAGAAACTGAATTGTTTGAGGGTCTCTGTGCTATCTGGTTGTATGACAACACTACCTGTTTCTGTGACAATAGTCACAGAAAGGGTGTCCATATTATTTAGAAATCATACTTAATGTAGTTGAAACACTATTTTAGAAAAGGTTAAAACCACCACTACTCTGACTGAAGACAGAAGAAATGCCTTCTGCCTAAATTAAGTTGATGAGAAAAACTGTGGGGTTTTTGTCAATGAAGAGCTTGAGATGACCATGAATGACTGTTTCACAGTTTTAAGGTATTTTTTTTTGTTTTCTTGATTTCTTTGACCTTATGTAACTTCATTTTTGCATGAAGATACAATGAAGTTACATAAGGTCAAATTTAAATGTAAACATAGTTATTATGCATGTCAAAATGCAATAAAGTTTACCTGTGAAGTAGAATAATGCAAAATTGCACTCTTTTTTTTTTAGCTGTGTTTATTGTAGCTTTTACCTGTATATTTGGTGGATATCCAGACCTTATAAATAATAAACATAATTTGTACAGAATACAGACTATAAGCCAGTGCCTCTGAAAACAGGAGAAGATGAAGATTACATGTTGGCCTTAAAACAAGAACTTAGAGGAACTATGAAAAAAATGCCATACTTTCTGGCAGTAGAAGAAGAACATCAAGGTTTGTTTGTATGCTTTTTATTTTTATTTATATCTTTAGTTACTATTTTATGAAGGTTGGTGTAGTGAAATGCATGTGTTGAAGATGAGTTTTGTACTGATAACAAGGAAGAAAAAATGGCAACTTAAGATAATAGGGATTTTTTATGCTTTTACATTCACTGAAATCATGGGTTACACCTACAAGTGCTGTAACTGGAAAGCAACTACTGTGTGAAGTGAAAGGTTTCACACATCTGCTCGATTCGGTATACAGTAAGAAATATTTAGACCAACTGCATGCCATCTTTTCAATTATATGCTGGCCTGTATAACTGAAATAGGCACTTCTACATGTTAAATTACCATAAAATTTTGCCTTAGAGCAAAGAAATCGATAGTGAATACTAGTGTTGAAATTCAGCTTTCATTTTAATTGTGTAATGACATACTCAAAATAATCAATGTTATATTTAATAGATAAACATTCTAAAAGGTACTCAGCTTTTTCTTTTCCCCTAAATCCATTCAGGAAATATTAGTGTTACTAGCAAGTCACTTGAAATATGAAGACTGAGACAAGGATAAGTGGTTTAATGAGGTTTTCATCAGAAGCACAGCTGGATTAGAAACAAAATCTTGATCTTATTCTGCCTGATCTAAGAATTTCTTTTTCTTGAACGTAATTAAATATTAACTCTTTGTTATTGTTTGAGAAAAATAAATGCTCTTCTATACTTGACACACAGTCATACATCATTATGCTGTTAAAATTCAAGCTTCCTGATCAGAAAACTAAGCTAGTGGGAAGGAAGGAAAGTGAAGCAAGAAGACTTAAATATCTGTTTACCATATTGTGAGGGTATTGTAAATCTAGAAGTCACAGGAGGTTATTACTGTGAGGAGTGTTTCTTTTCATTCATGATTTTTTCCTAGTTTTAGTAGCCCCCTAAGTGCTTATTCTGAACAATATAAATGGCAAGTGATGTTACAGCTTTTTGAAAGTGTTTAAGAAATGCAAAGTGGTTAGACATCTTTTCCTTCCTATCTTGTGCTGATTTTGAATAATGAGAGCTGACTTAAACTCTAAAATATAAGGTTTAATTTCCACCCCAAAACCATCAGAATATTTTCTGGCTGAGAATTCATGATGTCAATAACATAGATGAGCACAGTGCAATCCCCTCTGAATTTTTTGTAATTTCTGTTCATGATGTAGTGGTGTAGATGGTTTTGAGACTGGTTTTTATTAGGCTTTGACTGTAACACCGAATAACACACCTTATTGATTGTCCACTTGTTCTTGTACTTAACACCAGCGTAAAGTGGAGCAGCGCTCTGTGGTGTGAGCAGTAAATACACTGCCAGTCAGATGTTGTGACTCACAAACAGCAGATCATTTCCCCTGATCTGTAGCCTGGGCCCAGCAGCCATGGAGACGCAGCTCTAGTGCACCACAAGCACTGCCCAGGGTGGACCCTGACAGTGTGGCCAGGTAAAACTGGTTATGAGGCAAAGACAGCTCTGATCCTTATTTCTAGATCCCTCTATGATGGTATAAGAACTCCAGATTACTCTTTTATCACATCTCCTCTTTCATCTTCTGAGTAAACAAATTTCAATATGTTTGGATTCTCATCTAACTAAAGGCTTGCTGTGCTCTTGATCTTTGTCAGGTTTGAAGTTTGCTGTTTCCTTTAGAGGCACAAAACAGGAAACTGCTATGCCTGAGAGTCAGTCAGGTTTATTTCCAAGGAGCCAGCTGCTTTATGAGAAAATATTATCTCTTTGCCTTATGTGATCATTCTTATTGTTCACCTCAAAATCATCTTTGTTTCTGGAACCTTCTTTCTCAGGGGAGCGATCTCTCTCTGTTGCTGAGTGCATTCCTTAGTAGAACTGCCAGATTTGAAGGCTGGTTTTTAATATGAAAATTGGAAATTGCAGGGAAAGCAGGTAGATCCTTTGATAGACTCAAATAATGCTTTGAATGTTATCATCATCTCCCCAAGGGTAAGTTGGTAAGTTGAGGTAATTTTTACTGAATCCTTAATTGTATAAAAATGCTGTGTCTGAGGGGTGAGGTATAATTACATCAGCAGTGGTCTGCAGTTCAAAAAGCTTGTCTTCATCTTGGTCACAGTGTGCATTTGTCTCTGGGACTGCATTATATGGCAGAAGTGGCCTAGCTTTAGGAAAATTGCATCCATCCCCCAGAGCAGACTATTGTCAACTGATGTTTTCTGTTATCTGGTTTACATCCATTTACTGCCCTGTAATTCATCAAAACATCTGGTAGAACTAAGAGGGAGGCAGGAAGGGGACTGTAGGCAGGCACTGCATAAATTGGCTTTGCTACAAGAGTGAATAAATTCTTTTAAACCCTCAGCACATCTGTGAGCCAAATAATCCTTTAAAGTGCAGGAAGGGAAACATTGTAATCAGTTGGGATGTAGCTATCTTACTTTCTTTCATTATTCAGGTAGTAAATAAAAGTCACATCTAATGCAACCTGGCAATTTTGATGTTAGTGTGCCCTATTCGTTCATTTCAGTGCTTATGTTGAGTGAGTAACAGGTATATTCTACAGAAAGTTATTTATTCTCCTCAGTGCAGAAGCCATGAATCATTCATATTTTTCCTGTAGGTAGATCTGCTAGGACTGGGTGACTGCCATCTTGGCAGTGGCTTGGAATTAATTCATTAGTTTTGAGTCAGTCAATGTATTTTTGCACTGATTGCATCAGCAATTATTTCTTCACTAAAGAGCTTTGAGCTGAAATCAAAACCACTCGCTTCGTTTCCTCTTTGCTGATAGTTTCTGTCTTAGTTTGAGAGGAAAAACCAAATTGTTTACCCAGAAACGGGGAAGGAGAATTCCTCCACAATGATCACAC
>JAOXXN010000364.1:50546863-50560719 GCA_026770055.1 Myrmophylax atrothorax
TTGGTTAGAAGAAGTCAGCTGTCAGCTAGCCCAGCCCAGCTCAAGTCACCTGACAATTCCAGGCCTAGTCTGGCCCCTAAAACCTAAATTTAGGCCCACCTAGGTGAACCCATAACACCTGTAACCATGTAACAGTGAAAAATTAAAAAAAATTACCATACATATTAACATACATGTAGCCATGTAACAGTGAAAAATTAAAAACAAAACAAAACAAAACAAAAACCACAAACTTTTTGGTTTTGAAAGGTTGTATCTCTAGTCAACATTTACCCTGCTATTCAAACTGGCTGTTCAGATTTCCTTTATATTTTGGATTTCTCAATTATTTATTTGGTTGAGTTTTGCATTTTTAAGCCTTTTGTATGTGATTTAATGTGGGTTATTTTCTATTTTCCCTGGTTTTACTTTTTTTGTTTATTTTCAGCTTTCTTCCACAGAATTGTGAACCAGATCCTTCAACAGCAGTTGGAGCTGGTATTGACTTTTCTTACAGGAAAAAAGATTTTATTGCACAGCATCATTTGTTTTTCAAAGTATTTTCTAGTGTACATGACTTATTTTAAGTTCTCGGTAGAAGTCTGTTGTTCTAATTATGTGAAATAACACTTGGCCTCCTGTATCTAGCTGTCTCTTTATACGTAATTGTTTGCTTTCTTGTTCTGTTTGTCCACGTCCCTCATGTGTCATTTTTCACTTCACGGATAAAATAGAAAAAGAAATGGGAATGTTCAGTAGTCACAAAGACTGGCTTAGCTGGAAGCTTTGTTCCTTTTAACAGCATCATTGAGAGGCATGTTATCAAAGGTTGACTGTAAGATTCAACTGAAAATCAAATACTTATTTGCAAAATCTCTAAAGATTTTTGGGGGTTTTTTGTTGGTTTTTTTTATTTCTAAGAAGAAACCACTGGCTTTTATAAGCCCATACACAACAGTTAGCTTCCCAAGATCCAATGAAATAATAAATCAATATTATTCCTTGCTAAAGTAATGTTATGATTAAGAGAGAATCACTGTTCACTATGGAATTTTTCCTCTTTCTTTAGTGCCAGTTTCTCCATTGGCTCTTAAAAGCACATTTGCCCACTTGGCTGCAATGACAAAGGTCAGCTGATCATCAGAACATGATTGGATTAAAAAAACAGGTTCCCCTGAAAGCAAAAACTGTGTGGTTTTAGTTTCTTTGGATAATCCTTATGATGCAGAGGCCATACAAAAGTTCTGTGACTCAGGACATTTGTACATAGCTGATCACTGACACATAGTCTCCTGGTATGTATCTTTGTTGTATTTTGAGGACAGCTAACTTAGGTGACATTTTAACCATGGTGGAACAAAGGTGAGCGAGACAAGAGAATTTGCACAGAAATTCAACCAGGCTGCCTTTGTAGTGTGCAGGAGTGGTTTACAATCACTACACAGTTGCATGTACAGGGACAGCTTTATTTTTGCACATCCCTCCCTCCCTCTTTCTAGTTTTCCTTATTGTTTTAACCCAAGATCTGACCACCTGTCTTCTTCGTGACAAAACTTAGGGTAGAATTCCGCGCATCCTTCCCACATGACCCTGGGCTGTGAAACACAGTATCCTTGATACCAGCAGTGTAAAAACAGTGTTGACTGGGTTCTGCTGACATTGTAGGCCAGCAATATGCATATATATATATAGCACTCAGGTACATGCACTTTAGCCCAAGTGCTTCGAGAATGGGTATTTGGAAATTAGATTAGATTGTAGTCCCTTGCTTGTCTATGCCATATGATATAGGGAGCTATTTTGGAGTGAAGATGGGTCAGGGTCTCTAATTTTATAAGGGCCAAAGATATCCAGTATTTAGGGACAAATCTTACATGTCTGTTTGTTCTGTCTGCATTATCTGTAAAGACATGCAGGAGTTCGTGCAGAGATGATAATTCTGAGATTCACTTTACACTTGTTTTCCTTGAAAGCCTACTTCACTCTGGATATGTTTGCTTTCATGCTGCTCCTGTGTTTTTACAGAGCAGTTTGACTCCCCTCATCTCTGTTGTCTTAGTTTAGAAGAAAACTAAGATATTTATATGGACTAGGAAAGAAGAGCCTCCTCCACAGAATCACCACAGCTTTGAACTTTAGGAGTTTTAATCAGAAAAATGTATAGAAACAAGTCATGCTTCTCCAGTAAATCAAAAATGAGGGTGAGGGTGAGGTGTTGCCTCCTCCAAATGACTCACATGGGAGGTAAAAGCCACTAAAAAGGCTGGGGTGGAATCCTCTGGAAGGCAAATGCAGAGTCCTCTCTTTGTCTTCCGGTCAGGGACAAGAAAATAGGGACAGGGGCAGGTGGTGGTGGTACTCACTCCTCTGCAGAGGAAAGCTGGCTCAGGAAAGGGATCTGTTGCGGAAATCCAAGGTCTCTCCCTCTGATGAGCAGCACAGAACACGAGCTGAGGTGGGGTCAATGGGTGGCCAAAATTAGGGCAACTCAGCTCCCTCCAAACACCTTCACGAGTCCAGCAAACGGTGGCTCCTACGCACAGCAGCTGCCAAAAACAAACTGAAGCCAGCACACAGGAAAAGCTTCTCCCCCTCCCAGGCACTGAGGGTCTGTTCCTCACCTCCACGCAACCATGAAGTTGGAATCTAGAGTCATCAACCACACCTTTGTTCTCAGTCCTGGGACTTCAACTCCCCAAACCTTTGTGTTGGTAGAGAGAGAAAAATTCCTCCCCCGCCTTTTTGTTAGAACTTTTAACATCTGTACAGTGCTTTAGTCACATAATTTTTTCCTAGGCAAAACACTGAAATAAACTCAGTGTTACCTATGACAAATGCTTTTGACAAAATACAGTTGTTTTCTCAGTTCTTAGGGTTCTGCTTCCTTGAGTATTAGGTTGATATTTGGCAAACTTTGATTTAAGGTGCTGCAATTCAGGTAGCTCTTACCTGGGTACATGGAATGCTATTTTTGACCTTTGCTCTACCATACAGTTAATCAGGGAGTAGCCTGATATGGATTATGTTCATGAATCACAGGACTAGGTGGACTCATTAGATGAGACCCTACTGTGGCATCCAAAAGCCATGTAGCTACAGTAACCATACGTTCTGTGTTACAGCTAATAAACTGCTGTGGGCCTTTTTCTTAAATCTACTTACCTGAAGCACCCATCTGTCATTACTGTGTTGTATGAATAAGAAACAATGAGTTTTTATCTTTTCAAGATGATGAAAAATTACAAGTGAGATTTTGTTCTAGTTTCTTGACATATTATGAGTATGTAGGTGACAAGTATTTTGTGAAGCTAAATGTCATACTGTAGCCAAACCTTTGGACATCTGCTTGTTCAAACTGAATTTTAGACTAGCCTTCTAGGCATGTCTTACATAAATCAGGCAATTACACCGCTATGAATGATGTACCTCAAAGTGTAAGGTAATTTTAATACAGACAGTATGGGATTCCCTGGCATGCACAAGACTGTAAACTCTTAAGACTTAGTAAAACAGGAGAATTTGTGTTTTCCGTATTTAAAAAATAACAGTGATGTATTCTATTTCACTAGGTACAAAAACAAAAAAGGCAAAAAAAATTGAGCCTGCAAGTAATCTGGATGTGATAAAAAAAATGGAGGTAAGATTACATACTCTTTCTAAATTGTACAGTAGATATTGCTGAAAGGAAAACAAAACCTAGCATGTTCTTTGGTACCAATGGACTAACGAAATCAGGCTTTTCTCTGGCCTTGCCTTGTTACTTTGACAGTCAGCTGTTTGCAGTGTGTTGGCACAAGGGTTAGGGTAAGGATAGAGCCTGTCTGTGGCAAGAAAACTCTCTGTTCCTGTTTGTACCTGAACTCACCAACCAGTTGCTCTTCACTGGGTAGCAATACAGCCTAATGCAAACAGCAGAGCTACTATTGGAGCTTCCCGAAGGAGGAACTGGTCCCAGAGCTTTTAAAGCTATTGCTGGTTCACCAACCTACTGATGCTGGAACTTGAACAATTTAGTAAATTGAGAGGGAAGAAACATACAGAAAGGGAAACTTAGGAAGTGACCTCTGTTTCGCAGGCAATTAGTCATCATGTGGGAATTGGAAACTGAAAGATGCAACAGCTTTGTATTTTTTCTTGTGGTGATCCATCAGTTGTTTGGTGCAGTTATTACGTACAGTATGTGGTATTATCAATGGCCTTCTCCTGTCAAGTATGCTAACAGTGGATGGTAAAGGGAAAACATCATCCCTGTTTGTAACACAAGAAGTGCTTTTTTAGCCTTCAAGTTTGATGGCTGATGCTTGACCAAGGAAGTCCTTAAGAAGTTCTTGTGCTATCAAATCACATTGGTTTAAATGTCAACAGAAAACGTTTGCACAGCATTGTTATGCTGTCTCTCTGTTAACTGCAGATTAGTATTTTGGTAGTATGGAGGATTTGCTGTTGCTGTAACACAGGATTAGCTTGTAAAGGAGATTGCCTTGTGACAGGAGTTGGAAAAGAAGGATGATGAAGAAGAGAAATCGGAAGATGAGAAAGACAAAACAAAAGACAAAGAAGGTGAAGATGATGAAGCAGAAGAACCAGAGGAATATGATGAAGAGGAACAAGAAGAGGTATAATGCTAGTTTTCCTCATTGTACAAAGTCACATCTCACTCATTGAGTAGAGTGTGGGCTGGCAGCCAAAGTCCCTACCTTCTCTGATACCAAGGGAGATTGTTGTGGGAGGCATAATTACATTCATGATCTTTGTTGAACTATATTTTGTTGTAGTTAATTTAAATGGGTGGTTTAGACTTATTATTCACAAAGAGCTCCGAAAAAAAGCTCTTGCACACAGGAATGTGTCCTGCCACAATCAATACATACAATCAACTCTTTTTTCATCACTAAAACATTGATGCCTCTTCTTTCATAGGTATCAGAACTTCATTACAGTATTTTCATTTCCCAAGAAAATAAAAAAACCCTACTACTGTTTTGAAACTTGAGCACTCAAGTGCAATTTAAAGCGTATTTATTTTATAAATTGTCTTCTCCACAGATACAGCAATAGATTTTCTTTTTTCCATTCATTTTAGGAAAACGACTACATTTCTTCCTATTTTGAAGATGGAGATGACTTTGGTGCTGTCAGTGATGACAATATGGATGAAGCAACATACTAATTGTTTGCTAGGTGCTACACTGCTCAAGCCTTACCCTACTTGAAGTTGAATTCTGCAGGTGGCTGAGTATCAAGAGACCTAATGCTTTAGTTCTGTTGGGTTTTAAGCAGACTCTCCAAACCCATGTTGGAGTTTAATTGTACTATGCTGTAAAACAGGATATGGGATTCTTTGTTTAGTTCTTTTGAAAAGTCTTTTGCAGACACATGCCTTTTTAAGGTCCTCTGGAATGCCTAGTCATGAAGTAAGCTACATGGCATTGTGCTGCCTCTGCACAGAAAAAGAATGTATGCATTTTACTTGAAACTGTGCCTAAGCATTTGCACTAGTCAGTTCTATGCCTCAGCAGTGAAATCTTGAAACACGTAATTGAATTCTTGATGACTGCAGCAAAAAAAGAAAAAAAGAGAGATGGCCTTTATGGACATAAACTGCTCACATTTGGCAGCTGCCTTCTCTGATAAAACTTACGTACCTTCTAAGTTCAGGTGACTAAAAATAGTTGATCACTAAGCACTTTAATATGAACTGACTTGAAAGAACCTTAGTAATGTAGACAAACAACATGACAGTAATTTGAAAAGCCATTACTATAGTCAGAAAACACATTGCCTTTAGCATTTTGGTAAAATGTATTACATTACCTTTATGAACCAGCACAGGTCACACTTGAGGACACTTTGATTTATAAAGAATATATGGCAGAATTTAAGAAATTATAGAATCCTGGTTTACACCAATTAGTGAAAATTTCAGTCCTTTGCCTCAGTTTCTCTGCCTGTTGCAGACTTTACCTCACCGAGCTGTTAAGTGACATAGCAGATGACAGGTATCTTACGTAATTGTTCACACATTTGTTTACTTTCCTACAGAACAAACAAGACAGAAACAACCATCAAATCAACAGAAAATAAAACCCAAAAATAAAAGAATCTGATGAAGTATTTTTATGCGTGAGGTCTTAATTAGAAAAACAAGGGAAGAATGCTGAGAATAGCAAAACCAGAATGTTCGGAAACATCAATTTTATTTAAGAACAAACAGCTAAATTGTTGAAAAATTATTACTTAGATACTTGAAGAATATAGTGACACTGCATTCCTTGTGTCCTGTTGTCTTTTGATGGTATAAAATACTATTGGTCAGTGTTACTACATTATTATTGATCAGGGTCGTTGTGTTTTTTGTTGGTGGTTGGATTTTTTTCATGTTTCTTAAAGCTTTATGTTCCAGGTAACTAGTGCTGTTATCGAGTCTAATAAAAAGTTTTAAACAAAACCAATTCTTTATCTGCAAAGGACAATACAGGAGGTTTCCTTGTATGTCTGCCATTCTGTCAAGCAGTACTTCACCTGACTGGTGACTTTCGAACAGTTCTGCATTATTTTGTGAACTTCTGTATGCAGTAAGAATTTGGTCCTTAAGGTGCAGCTTTTAAGTGTTCTGATAAAATATGTATCACATGTAAAGGAAATAAAATGCTATGCAGGTCACACCTCAGAGGTATACCACTTTTATTTTGAAGTGTTCTTTGGCTAAAAATGTTTAATAAACATTCTGCTGCAGCCTAGGAAGTAGTTTTCTCTGTTTTCTTTTTAACATCACATGTCAGCAGTTGGGTGTGGCTGCTTCCTCCATGTGATACACAAAACAGAAGATGTGAGGTGAGACAAGCATGTTGAAAATTAAATTCACTTGCCATAATTGTAACTGCTTCTGCTGGCTGTGTGCTCCATGCAAGGTGAATAGTAAGACTCCTTGACTCCTACACAAGGAATGCAAATAGATGCTTTTGCCAAAGACATAACTACAAAACTAACACTGTAAAAGAATTACTGCACGAGTTATCATTTGTTTGCCAGCTGTGGCTTGGCTGAACAAGTACAATACCTTAATTCTGTAGCAGAAGTAATTCTAGAGGACTGTTCATCACACTGGTAATGGCTGAGACCAGTGTCCCCCTATCGCAATGTTGAGAAATGTTACTCTAGCAAAAATATCACATCGTTTTGAGACCTTTAAAAGGTTAACTGTAGTCCTCTTTGTTCTCCAGAGGGAACTGCAAAGTCTTAGGCTAGACCATCTAGGATGAGTTTAACAATAGTAAATAAGGCCATTGTTTAGGAACAGGCCAAGTTCTGCAAGGGCACAGCTTTGTGCCAAGGCACTTCTGAAAGCAGTGAGATTGTGCTTCTCCAGAGGTGTAACACTTGCAGCAATTTTTAGAAGCTGATTTTCTGATTGCCTAGAAGTTATTTCAAGACCATGATGGTAAAACTGTTCTTTGGTTTTCAGCAAACTTCAGATTTGGGCAGGCATATATTCAAACCCTGTGTTTATAGCATAGCAGAAGAACATTGCTTTCAATGTGTAGTCATACCCCCATCTAAGAACTTCACTGATCCCAACCTTAATTCTTCATACCTACTTCTGGGAATTTACAAGTTCTCAGAAACTTATGCAGAAAAGTTCCACGTTTACAAGGCACGAACAGGATAAAGGATTAAGGCTGCAGTTATGGTATGCTAGATGTAAATGCAATACGCAGCTACTGCCAACAAAATACTTGCTGGCCAAGGATTTTTATTTTAGATCATACATAAAAATTGGCCAAAACAAATACAAGTAGTGGCCTCCCGTAATAAAACATGCACAGTATGTACAGTTAAAATATATATTATATGCACCATTTTCACTGCTGTCTAAAATAAAATTTTTATTTTACGTGCATATTACTTATGTTCCTCTAAAAGCAGAAGAGCAGAAGTATAAATAAGACTTTCATCCTCATTCAGAAGTGTTTTACAAAGTTGTACTTTCAGCCTTTATAAAAGTTATACAGAGACTATTTGTGACAACATACTCCAAAGGATAGCAGATTTAAAACAGTTACATTTTATAAGATCCAACAGTGCAATATGCACTTTAAGTTAAAACCAACTTCCTGATCAATGTGTTGCAATTAATCCAAAAGGTGATTTACAACTCAGCTCTTCTCTGTTTTATTTTTAACAAGTCAGTTAAGAATAACTTTACAGATTTTAACTTAAATCAGATTTAAGTTTACTACAGAGCAGTTACCTTGTTTATTCAGGGCCAACGTGTGATGATGCATTGCCAGTCATGTTGTACTTTGGAAAAAATCAGTAAAGATCCCTGCATCCCTGCAGAAAGCCATGCCAGCTGCCAGAGTCCTACAATCTTGCAAAGAGACCTAGTGCATCTTCTGACAAAGTTAACTCTCTAATTAAAAATGTGTTGTATAAAACACACTATGTAATACATTTGTAAAAATTAGCCAGGCTTTTGGTTAGAATGTAACAGCTGTCCCTTTTTGTTCTTCCAATGACTACCTATCCCAACCTAAATCAAGGTCCATCACCCTTAACTCGGTGACAGTAAGCCACAGGTCTTCCACCACTAAAAGCCCAAAGCCTGGGATGCAGCAGATACCTCTTCACCTGCACCACCACATAACAAAAAGCATCAGTTACCCATAGACCTTTGTATCCATACATGAATAGACAGAGACCCTCCTGACCCAGTCAAACCACAACTGAAGTTAATTTCACCTCAGCACCAATGACAATTTAATACTCATCAGTTCAGGTATGTGCAGGTATGTTGCATCATCACAATAGCGAATTAAATGTTCTTTGACAAATCCATTAAGAAATGGAAGAATAAAGTATTAGAACTGTTAAGATTTCAGAAACAGAACGATGGGAGTATAAGCAAACTAGTAGGTAAGCTTTCAGCAAAAAACCTGACAAGTTATGTACTAAATTTCATCCCATACAGAGAACATTTGTCTTCATGTGTCAAAGCTCTCCTGTCTGGATTGAAGCGAGTCCTTTTAAAGCTTTAACCACAGAAGCTGTATCACTTGAGTCACCATAAAGTATTTTGGAATGCAATTTTTCATATAGCCTTACCTAGAACTGGTACCTCAGTGTTTATGGTTGTATTATTGCCATTAAACTCATGCCTGTTTGTAATCCCTTTTCTAATGTGGAGACTATGAGGAGGCTCACCATCTCTACTGCTGCCCCTTTGAACAAAGGAATCAAAGCCACAGGTCACAGTTCACTTACCTAACTGTACACCATTTTCCTTCAAGCTTTGGCCTGCCCTCACTTTCAGTGTAACACTAGCTGGCCAGTTCATGTTCACACACTTGCCATGCCAGTTAAGACTATCTGCCCCACTTCCTGGGGCAATAGGTGTCCTAAGAATAGATGGAGCCTAAGTCTTTACTCTAAGAACCTGATAAAGCCCTTTGGAATACCTCAATAGTAAGGAAACATTCACTTTACCAGATCTTTTTATACTACATACACTTAGTTAAGATACTAAATGAAAAGCTTACAATAGTAGTTTAAAGGATACTGATTGCTTTCCCACTTTCCTCTTTTTAGGTCCTAATCAAATTAGTTACCTTGGGCTTTGGTAATAAATAGTATTTTGAACAGGGCAATTCTTGCTACACAAGGTAAATACAACAAAAAATTACAGGCACCATCTCAGTTTTTATTTAAAAATATGCTGAGTACACAAGTACCTCCTTCTTTCTGTAGGAAGAGTCCAGAGGTGTGGTGTTTTATCTTGTTTGTTGTTGGTCTGTTTTTGTTTTATCTTGTAGCATTTTCAGATGGGGAAGAAAAAGAGGGGAAAACCAAAGCTGATCATGAAACTCCAAGTGAAACATTCAAGAAAAGAGTGGTTGATAAATACATTACTTTGTAAAGAAGTCTGAAGCTGCAACTTGTTTTTACTGCTGCATTTGCTAGCAGGCATTAAATATCATTTGAAGTTTACTAGCAGATTTCAGGACAGAGTGTTTGAGGTTCATGGGCACAAGAACACTAGCATACCCAGTACCTACATGACTGTGTCTGAAGAATGAGTTGGTCCTGAACTGGGACTGACTAGAGGGGAAAACCCAAATTCATTAGCATAGAATAAAAACTACTGGAGCAGTTACAGCAAGGTCACACCTCTGCACTTCTTTCATTCTGCACACAGCTGACCAGATGAGAATGCAGTCCACTCAGTTTTCAGTAGGGTATTACAGAAGGATATGAAGTTTCAGGAAGACTCTGAACTGCGCTGTGTTGCGGCACAGCATCATACACAAAGAAAACAACAAATGATCCTATTGCCTACACTGTAAAGTACAAAAGAATAGGCTGACCACAGGCACAAGAATTAAAGATTCCAGCTTAAGTATTTGCTACTGCCTCTATAGAAGTCCTTTGTAAAAAAAGAACTTCATAGTGGCAATTATTTGTGGAATGATTGTGTTTTTTTTAAAAATCTTATTCTATAAGGAAGGTAAAATTATGGAACAGCATTTTATCTGATAACTGTAAACCTGATATTAAAATGTCAAGTGTACTATGAATTCTATAAATACTTCCAGATGTTTGAAAGTTAGATATCCCCATATGCCCATTTATGGGCTGTAAAACACAGTCAGACTCCTCAAGTGTTAGTTCAAACTACATTTTTTCACCTCATCATTAATTAAAAAACATGTCTATCAAAATAGAAAAAAGTGCAAAGCTTCAGAGACAATTTTAATTTATATCCCAATCTTGGAAACTGCCTGTCTCAGGCACATTCAGAGATTATGTGATCCCCAGAAATCACCCTGCAGTGGAACACAGCCCATGAGGGCAAGTCACACACCAGTACTGGTTTCCTCTGCATTCCAGGTACTTTTTGCATTCTGTGGTTTCCCCTTTGCCTAAGGCTATGTTATGTGTCTATGAATAACAGTTGCTTGGGGTTTTCCATTGTTAATGCTGAAAGTCTCCTTGATTATCAACATTTATAATATTCACTGGATTTATTCCATTTTCTATTTGTTTCTGACGTGATACTGCTGTAACAAACAAATGGGAGGATTCCATTGCAGAATGGTGACTGACATCTGCTTTCACTAGAACTTCATAATACAGGAGATAAAAAACTGGAGTTACTATGCCAATAATCAACATAATCACTACTGCTGTCCACCATCCTATACCCCAGTCTGCTCCATAGTAAGGATCCTTGCTTTTTTTAGTTTTACCATCAGTTTCAAAACAGATCTGTTGGGCGGCTAAAGCAGAAACAACTTCATTAAGATTCTCTCTCTTTGTATCATTACACTTCACTATTTCTTCTATATCTCGATCCACTTCTTTTAAAAAGTTGCCAGCAGTCTCATTAGCAGAGAATTTATCAGAAAGTGAAGCTTCCTGTACTTCCGGGGAACAGAGAACAGGCCGCGGGACTGGTCTTCCTTTTGGAGAGTGCGTTTCAGTCAGGATACTGAACTTTTTCACTGGAATTTTGATAGACCTCAGGGCAAAGAAATCTTGATCGTTGATAAGATTGTTAACTCTCTTGATATCTGCAACCTAAAAATAGAAACAACAGTTAAAACATCATAGCCCCATTGAAACAAAACTCTCTTAACAATACTACATCCTTAAGAAACACAAGTCTTTTCTAAGGAAACAAAGGCCAGGCCTTTGTTTTGCTTTACTTTTGTTTTTTTAAACGGATACCCGTTCAAGCGGTATGAAGTGAGAAGAGGTCAAAGACCAAATCTGACAGCAAGAAGGAAATTAGTTATGAGGTAACCAACCTCTTCAGATAAGAAGACTGAAAATCACTTCACACAGACATATTTACTTAATGTATGTTCATCCATCAGCTGGCAACTATCCCTGTGAAATCAATGAGACTTTACCTCAATGTTTTCAAATGATGTAAGTTACTGAGTTCCTAATTAAATTGAAAACTTCTGAGTAAGGAACATTACAAATTATGAGCTTCCAATTTATCTAGACACAGCTGTGCTTTTTGCTGCTTTTGGGAGCTAAGAAGAAACAAACTATAACTTAGAACTGTCATCTATGCTACCCAAGTCAGCTCTCCCCTTTCCCTACTCTTGCTCAAAAATGAATCTCATTTTGCTCTCAATAAATTCAGATTTTACATCTAATCCCTAGTCTGCAGGGATTTAAGTGCCCTTGGATAATCACTGGCTTCATTCTGACACAGTAACTCCCTCAACACAGAAGGCACAGCCACAAACTCCACCGTAATGAAGTCCTTCCAAATC
Organism: Myrmophylax atrothorax; assembly: GCA_026770055.1. NCBI lineage: Eukaryota > Metazoa > Chordata > Aves > Passeriformes > Thamnophilidae > Myrmophylax > Myrmophylax atrothorax. The sequence goes on from JAOXXN010000364.1 coordinate 50,559,130, forward strand.
AGCGCTCTTCTGCAACACCTGTGAAGCACACAGGAATTACACCCATTTTAAGATGCACTGTACACAAGTTCACATCAAGTTTAAAACATGAAAAAGTACTGCAGTTTTTATGACAGTACATTGGTTACATGTCCCACACTGACTGCCAAATGCAGTAGTTAGTGATTCCACCACAATGGAAGCTGTATTTTCTGCCTAAACCCCCAGGATTGCTCTTCCACATTCTCTTGAATTTCCAAGAAACAGTGCGACTCTGTTATCTTTCCTCTCTTATTGCGGCCTGATCTAGTAAACCTGCTCAGAATACCCAATTACAGAGGGCTGTGAGGCCCAGAATTGGTTAATGAGGCTAAGGTCTGTCATGATTAGGCAACAGTTATGTTAAGACTTTAGTACTCAAGCTAACAACAGGAGGCCCCCAATTCTGTTTCCGCTTGAAGAATTAAACGATAGCAAGAGTTCTGTAAATATGGATTTTGAATTTGACCTTTTGGCACCTGCGCACTTAGCAGTCAGTCCCACCAACACACGCAGCTCATTTCGTGTTAAAACTGGAAACATGAACCACGACAGACGGCACTGCCTTAATTAGTAGGTGGGCAGCCAAAATTGCTGGGTAGGCAGAACATGCGCCAGACTAAGGTACCGAGCTGGAAGGAGTGAGCACCAAGAAGAGTGCACAGGGGCAGAAGGCTCCCAATGCCACAACATCTTCAGGCTTAAAATATTTAGACAACTTAGCAGAATTCAAGAAGACTACAGACAGTTTCTCCCGCACTTTAATGGAATTAGGGCTCCACACAAACCCTTACGATGGTTCAGCAACAGCTCCACTCATCAGTCTGACAGCAGTCTGACAGGATGGCACTGGGAGCGCCGACCTTTGACTGTAACCTGTAGTCTCAGAGACAGCGCCACAAGCAAAGCCATGCACTTGTTCCTTGCGCTTCCACGAGCTTTAGAGGGAGAAGCCCCCGGACCGGGAGCTGCCACTCGGCCACTCTGACGTCATTTTCCCCCGCTGGGGCCGCGGCGCCCCCGGCCGGGCCCGGCCCTTACCGAGCAGCAGAACTGCAGCGCGATCGCGTTCAGCGTGTCCCCCTCGCCGATGTCCTTCGTCAGCAGCACGATGTCATCCAGCCTGTCCCTCGACGCGCTGCGCCGGACCTTCTCCCTGCCCCGCGGCCGCAGCTCCGACACCTCGCCCTCCTCCTCCGGGCCATCGCTCTCCGCGCTGCCCATGGGGAACAGGTGGCCGCCGGCGGGCGGCTGAGCCACGGCGGGCGGGGGCGGGACGGTGCCCGGGGCCCTGCCGGCCATGCTCCTCGGGCGGCCCTGCCCTGTCCCGCCGCTGGCACCGCAGCCGTGGTGGGAGCTGCGGGCAGAGCGAGGGTCAGGGGGTCAATCCCCTCAGGGGGCACCCAGGGGACCCCCAAGCAGAGAGAATCACAGAGTCATGGAATGGATTGGGTTGGAAGAGACCTCTGAGGGCATCAAGTCCAACCCTTGATCCAACCCCACTGTGATCACCAGCCCCTGGCACTCCGTGCCAGGGGCTGGTGATCACAGTGGGGTTGGATCAAGGGTTGG
>JAOXXN010000364.1:50570111-50581135 GCA_026770055.1 Myrmophylax atrothorax
AAATTGTAACTCTGACTCATAATCTCTTTTGTGTGGAGTTCCTTTCTCCTGCTGGTTTACCTCTAAACCAGCACAGTCTGTACCTCAACCTGTCTGGTATAAACAACTCATTCAGAAGAATAATATTCCAATTTTGTCATTCAGTCTTCTCAGTTAGTATTATTTACATTTGTCTACCTTTTGCTCTTTCCTGCCTGTGTTTGTTTATTCATCAGGAACCTATGCAGTAAAATCAAGATTTTAATATTAAAACATTCCCAGCCCAACAAAAGGATGTCAAACAATTCAGGAAAGAGAGTAGTGCAAGTGCCTGGTTCTACTGGAGAGGCACCAGGTGACACCTGGCAGAGGTTGTGCATTTCTCTGGCATGGGGTGGCTGGATAGGAGTCTCTACAGAGTGCAGCCGGATGACAACCAGCAAGTGATCAGAAACCTCATTTCACATTCTGAAGAAGAGGCAACCCAGATGTGATCTTAAGCTGTTATGGGAAACAGGTTAGAAGCCTGATAGTCAAGAGTCATCAGGCTGTGAGATGAACACACCTCTTCAGTATAAGTCTTGGCCAGTTCTGCCCTCTTCTGAAGCCTGACTTTCAGCACAGCTCCCTGAAGACTGTGCCACCAAGGTCACACTGTAGTTCTGGCTGCTGTTTCTTCCAATACTGCCAGTTAGATCAGCTGACCAGTGCAAATTACATTGTGAATTAATAAGAAAGAACAAGGGGAATGCATCCTAGACGTCTTTGCAGAATTAAAAATCAAGCCACAGCTGCACATGCACAGGGAAGAATATAAGTGCTTGTGATCATCTTTATTGTGGTCTGGCGGAAGTGCTTGGCAGCATGGACCACCACTCAAAGAAAATCCACTTTAAAAAAAACAAACCCAAAAGTCAATCATCAAGTTCAAGTGAACTTCTTGCAGGAAAATCATCTTTCTGTGAAAAAAGGTGCAAGATCATCCTCCATATCTGTCTGTACACTGGAACTAATCAGAACAGTGTCTGGTAGATGTTACTATTAAGTGTTGTGTTATATTGGAATGATTTGTTTATAAACAGGAAAGAGGTAAAAATAACTTTTCTGGCATATTTTAATTAAGGACTGATCTAAGAAAGAGCTATACTTAGCTCATTTTGAGTAGCTGAGCATGCTTCAGCTGAAGGACCAGAAAAGGAGATAGACAGAACTATGTGGAAATTTGTGCAGGACCAAAATTTCAAAAATTCTCAGAATCTCCTTGTTTGGTACTTGCATCCAAAAAGTGCTTAGTCCAGAATTCTGAAGCTTGGATATCACAAGTGAAAACAAATATCAATTTTAGTGGCATTTGTGGATGAAAATTTCATTATCCACATTTATTTTTGCTTTTTATTATTTGTAGATTAATATTTCAGTACCTGTTACAAAAAAATTGGCATTGATACAACACAAAAATCTTTGTTAATAGAAACTAAACTATAAAGATAAGAGAAAATACACATCTGAAGCCCTTCGTTAGGATGTTGCTTCTTCTTTCTCCTTTAAGTTCTATTTCCTGTCTCAGGGATTTGTTTCCTCTTCTAACTCCCTCTTCTCTGTTTTTTTCCTTTCAGATGATGCCAATGAAGGGAAAAGGCAAGATTTCAAAACAAACAAACAAACTGGAGTCCATTGATTCTATTGCTGGTGCTTACAATATTGGTTTACTTGCAGCAGAGCCATTTTTAACTTACAGAGTTCTAATGAATTCAAGACAAAGAATATCCAAACAAACAAAGACTTGAGGGGTGTACTTAGTACACCTTATTTACTTCTTTTATTGAAAAGAGCAGTTAAGGCTGACCTGGAAACATAGTTCTGTGCAATGCCAGATCTGTTGTAGGTCCAATACCAGGCTTGATTGTTTGTCTCTGACATTTGTAAGGGGTGGGAGAGTTGTGTGGGCTGCATGCTGAGTTGTTAAAAGTGTGTGCGGAGTGTCCCATGTTAATCACCATCAGCCTTCCAGCTTCTTGAGGACCTATCACTGACAAAATCCCGTGGGAGCTCTATCTCGTCCTGAAGTACAACAAAAGGAAACACAGGTCTCTAGAACAGTATGATAAAAATGAAAAAAAAAAAGTAATCCTCAAGGGTTAAAAGGTGGAGTTCCATGTGTTGAGTCAGAGAGAGCACCAAAAGGTACCGTCATTTTGGATCTGAATGGAGCTTCGTTGAAAGAACCCATGAAAATAGCTATATGAATTAGTGAGTCCAAGTCTGAGTTCTCACTCTTCCTTAGTTTTCTAGCTAAGTAGTTAGCAACATTTCATGTGCTCAGGTCTGCTGAAATTGAGACTTGCTGACTATTCCGGCAGACCTTAAGATGGTTGTTGCTGGGAGCCAAACTTCCCACAGAAACTGGATGACAAAAGAACAACATGAAGTATATTATATAAGCTGATGGAACTATAAAGGATAAAAGAAAAAAATCTTATACCTTTAATACCCTTTCAGCCTGTTGATCCAGAGAGAAAAAACAATATGGGATCTATATTTTGAGGCTAAGATAGGAAAATAATTACAGTGTGGTATTAAAAACATCGTACTTAGCTGTCATGCTCATACATTAAATTCTATCTGATGCAAAATTTTGCAGCTGATAGTATTGGCCTTTGAAGCACTGCTTCTTGCTTGATACATGAGGACTATGTGTATTGAAGTATTGATCAAAAAATATATCCATAGATAAACCAAGGTGGACTAGTGCAAGAAGTGATTAAACAAATCAAATAGATTATCAAACAACCTACATTCCTTTTAGATGTACAGCATAGTTTTTAGAAGAAAAAAAGTACACCTGAATTTTTTCTTCAAAAAAGAATTTTAGTGAATCATCCCAATGGATTGTTTCCTCCACTCTTAGTAACTGGAGTTTGTTCTGATTACTAATGTCTACTTTTCTACCTTAATATTAGATCACCTATGCCTTTATCACTTTCACTGCACATTTTTATGTAACAACATTCATTTTCTCTGTAGCTATATACAGAGTAAATAATGCCACTATCTGAAATAGTCTGAGCTAGCCATTTGGACTCCCTCTTTAGTGAGAGGAGGGAAATCAGCACTTGTTAGAGTCAGTTCCTCCTGTCCTACTATGATTCTACATTAGTCTGGATGTCTGTTGTTAGGGGGAATGCTAATTTGAAGCATCACTGTTACAAGGAAAATGCTTCTTGAGGTCTGTGAGTCTTTCACTGAGTAGTTTTTCTAATCTTCATTCTCTAGTGTCTTTGCCTTTTCTGGTTTGCCTACATTTTTCCCAAATTATGATCACTCAACACAATATTGATGTGGTGAGCTGGCTAATGCCATCAGAAGGCACAGAGTGTTCTAGATTCTCGGGGTTTTGGGCCCTAATACTTCTGTGCTCTATTCTGGCCTTCTATCTTCTATTGGATAAGTAGAAATTGTGATACGTGCTTACCATCGCATGAGAGAATTTGGCAGTTTGGGGCCAACACTAAAAATACCCGAGTGTCGCCTTTGAGTCTCTCTTGTGACTCAGGATTTGTATGGAATGGTGGTGACCATAAAATACGAATTTGATAATAGAGAAATGGCTGACCTTGGAATGCCTGAACTAGGGTTGGATATTGTTTCCCCATGCAAAGCAGTGAATAGCTGTGAATTACGATGAGCTGCATGTCCTGGTGCAACTGAGGACTTGAATCCAAAATCTGCCATAATCCAGTAACAAGACCTGCCGTTTTGCTGACCCCAGCAATACAACAACGTAGTCCAAGCTGAGTGGAAGAACTGCTGAGAGGCAGTGTCCGGAGGGCTCTATCTCAGCTACAGCAGTGCTCAGGCTTTGAAAAAACTTTGTCCTCTTCCATCCCACCCCCTTTTATCTCCACAGCAGCGGGAAGGCAGCAGGAGTCAGGAGAGGGAGGAGAGTGCTGCCCGCTGCGCAGAGCAGAGGGAGGAGTAGGAGAGGGGAATGCATAATGCGTGAGTGACAGAGGGTGTGCAGGCGCCTGGCGGAGTCCAAGAAGACGCAAATGTTCATGTCCCGGGGTCCAGGTAGGTTTGCTGTCTTTCTCTCTGAGGTGGTAGTCGCTTTGGGGTGTCGTGTGCGGGCTGCAGAGGTGTTCCCCGTGCAGCCCCGGGCTCTGCCGCAGCACCTGTTGCCGCACGGACAGGGTTTGCAGCGCAGAGCGGAGCGCGGCGCGTCCCGCGATGGGAGAGCCCGATAAGGTTTCGCTGCTCCAGCAGCTCCGCTTTCTGCTCTGCAGGGCCGGGCAGGTGGAGACAATAGTCTTTCCAATGGAAAATCCTGTTCTCAGGGGATCCTATCAGGATGCAGCTCATTCTGAAGTGCCCTAGCTGACAATTTTTGACTCTCAACAAAGAACAAAACATTAATTTACTGTCTAAATTAGGTGAAAATGAAAGAAGTGGAGGAGGTGCCTGGGCATTGTGTATTGCAAAGGAGAGTGAGTTGAAAGAATGATTTTTTTTTTTTTAAATCATCATCTAGTAAGGACTGAGTTTTAAACATTAATCATTAAAATTGAACGTATAAGTGATTGCCATTAGAAATACTGTTTTCTTTTTGCTTTTGGTGTGCTGGTTCTGTGTAAGGCTTCGCATAATTCACTCTTGCTAGTCCAGATAAAATCAATATACAAGGAATTGCTTGCCAAACATCAGTCATTGTTTTTGAATTAGTCTATAGTTACTTTATAGTGCAGATGTGAAGTAACATGCAAGTTTAAAAAATCTCACTTATTATAGAGAGGACGAAAGTGTGGTTTTTTTCTGATAATAATTTACATACATCTTCTAGAATGAGTCTTTCAGTTGAGCACTAAGTATTTTGGGAATCTGCCATGAGGGTGGTTTAATAACTGAAGGTAGAATGGGATGTATTTAGTCTATCTGACCCTTAAGCCTAAACCAGGCTTCTCCTACTAAATAGATTCAGTATTTGCACATGGAAAGACCCAAAAGAACCAGATTCATGAGGAAATAAAATAACTTGTGGCATAATAGGCTTAGAAGTGAAATGGCTAAATATTTGATAATGTAGAAGCTGACATATTTCAAGAGTATACAATTTTTAATTTGTTGTTATTACTAGTATTTATGTTGTTACTGAGTTTGAAAGCACAGTTTTGTGCTTTTTAGCAGCTTTCTAGTACACTTTTGTGTTTTAATAGCTTAACATGAAGAAGTCAATGGTGTTTACTAAGTGTACATCTGAGAAAATTACTTAACATTGATAATGGGAGCACTTGCTTATTAGCATGTAAGCATTGTCTGTGTCCTGATCACATGAAAATCAAAGGGAAAAATGATTTTGCTTTTGTGAGGACTGGTGCTGAGCAGTTTATTTGTGCTGTCATCATTTTTAAAGTTGAAAAATGGTGCTGGATGACTTTCAAATTGTTAGTACTACTGAGTGAGACTGACCCTTATGCATTCAAACCCACTGCACAATTCTCTAAAAATCGTGAGCTTTATTTGAAAGAAATTTTCACAATCAGGGCTAAATCATAACCTTTTATTAAAACCTCTATTACATGTGGAATTTTGTTATTGAAGCTTATTGTCTTACAGGGTTTTTTATTTGCTTTTGGGATTTCATTAACAAAATGAGAGTGTTTATGCTTACAGACATATTTTAATGAATATGTAAATGTGATGCCTGAAATGGAACTGTTGGAAAAGCTATGAAAGCTTATACTTTTAGTGTACAGCACAAAAGAAGAATACCACTACAGAGGTCTGCAAAGGTATCAGCCATGGAGTACAAACAATTTATAGCTATTTGTGAGAAAAATATTGAAGACCCACAGGTCACCTTTGATACTATTACACAGCTACCATAGTTGTTCAGAACTGAGACATAGTAATGATGAAGTGATTTTTATAATGTTTTTTTTAAAGTATATAGCAGTAGTCTATAAGCTTAACAGAACTTTAATTGTGGAATATTTCATTGAAAACGTGATGGAAATGTCCTTGCATCATGCTTCGAAGAAAAGCAGAATTTTTCTCTACACCTGAAGTGTTTTAGCCTAAGATGTTTTTGGACACATCAAAACAGTAAAGTGTCTGTCTGACTTTTGGTGTTATTTGAGATAGGGTATCTGATGCAATTTAGCTAAATTTTATTTCTGAATAACTCTTCTCTCTGATTTTTTTCTTTCTTGGCCAGCCTCTTCCAGGGTCTTCCTGGTATAAGGTCAATTTTGTTGTTCACTAAGAAATACAGAAAATGTAGGTAGACAAGAGAAATTAAAAAGAATGTGCTGAAATTATTTGCTTATGGAGTGTTAGGCCTTGACTTTCTAAAGACAGGGTCACGGGTATAGCTATTTTTACACATGTAATCCTCTTGATTGGTTTTAATCCTTTGTGGAAATTCTGCTTATATTTCAGCTCTACAAGACTGGCCAATTTAGGTATAATCACCGTTGTATATGGAGGTGAATATAACACTTTTTTCCTCATTCGAAATAAACATGCATAGTGTCTAAATTCTTCTTTCAATGTGTGTTAAGATTCAGATGCTATATAACATTTCAATCATCAAATTGTATCCTACAGAACCATTTTTGTCAATTGTAGGCATTTGTCGTAGTTCCAAACATTCAAGAATTATGTTTGTCTAATAAGAGCTACATTACTATCTCCTGGAGGGGGGGAAGGTTGACAGGAGTAATTACTGTTAGTTGCCATTTGTCTTATTCCAGGTGAACGCACTCTAACGTTTTTTAGTCAGAAAAAATTATTTAATCACAAACGGTTTCACAAACTTCTGTAAAGTCTTACTTGCTTAAGTCACTTCTTCAGTGAATAATCTCACTGGGAAATACTTCCTGTGAATAAACACTTCCAGGATGTAGTTTATTCCATATAAGAAAACTTGTGGCAGTCTGCAGAAAGAATTTGAAAACTGTGAATTCTGAAAAATGCTTCAAATAGGAAAGAAATGCTTCACAGATTGGCTTATGAATATTTCATATAAAACTAGAGTTGAGTTCTTGTACTGAAATAATTTGCAAGTCCAAACCAAGGCTACATTTAAGAAAAGTACATGTGTACTTGCTGGAACAGTCACATTTGTCAGGCTAAATTTCTCTGGCAAAACTAAACACCAGAGAGGATGCTTTCTATGGTCATGACAGCTTTGGTGTTTGTGGATTTTTTAGCAGGACTGAATTTCCTCTAGAATGTGATAGCAATATATTTTATATAGCAGAAGATTTTTGTTTGGTTTTCTAATTTTGTATCTTGTATAAACTTACTAATTAGAAAACATGTATGATCCTCATTTTCTGATGGCAAAATAAATTTTCTTTGTCAGTTATCCTGGACTGGCCCAATATACTATTGCTCTGAATTGTTTCAAGCTTTGCTTCATTAAGGATTTAACATGGCCTTAATTCAGCCATCTGTTGTGGGTTTGGCAGGCCAACAGATCTGAGGTATTGGTAAGAGCTTTAGAAATTTCCCACATTTTTAAAAGTTAGGAAAAGAGCTACCTTTATGAATAGGTTTTGAATCATTCTCAGCAAGACAATGGTGCAGAAGTGGGGTAAAAAATGCACGTCATTCTGTGAAGCTCAGGGTCCCCTGTCTGCCTTTAGCTTTGCTGAAAGGCAATTAGCATTTCAACCAGCCAATTTGGTTACATGCAATGAAGTACTTGGGTTTGTAATTTGCTGCTTTTGCCTTGGTGCTGTTCAGAACTAGCTTTGTGTAATCCTCTCAAAGCACCTTTCTTTCCAGCATGGTTATTGTTGCTGGTCTTAAATAACTAATCAACAAAGAGATTTCCTTGTCTTGAACTGCAGGGAGCCTTAGAAGAATGAAAAGAAATACCCAGTTAATAAGGGAATGATTATAATTATTAAATAGTGATTATTAAATTGGGACATAGGTTAAAAGGTTTAGAAAGCCAGGGAAAGCACAGTATATGATAAAGGTGGTATAAGAAGTCTTTGAACCCAAACAAATTTTGCTTGGGGAGTTCTCTTCACTGCATAAATACTTTAACATGTGTTTTATTTCAAAATGGATTGCCCAGATTTAAGAGATTAATTCACAGTGTAGATTAGAGTGAGGGCCCCATGCTAATCATCTTCTTAAATGACACAAATAAATTTTTATTTCTACAGAAAGAAGTCTTCAGGGGGACCTTGTTAAACACAGATCTTTAATTAAGTCAAAATTGCTGCAGTCTAAGGAAAAATGAATACATTTCACTGTAGAAAAGAACTTTGATTTTATGTGCATCTTAAATTTTTGTATTTAGTAATATGCTTTCTTGAACTCAAGAAAATCTTGCTGATGCAATGATTCCAATAATTAGGCAACACATTAAAAATTCTATTTGGCTCTCACATGTGCATTAACTTTTAAGAATCCACTGTGCATAGCAACAGTTCTGTCACTGTACCCAGAACAATGCCATCTAATCCTCATCATGATGCTGTAATTTACTGTTCTATATCCTACAGTTCTGGGTTTTTATCTTCCAATAAAATTATGTGTGAACCACTACTGTGAAACACATTGTTGTATTTTTGGTTTTAAGTATGAAGAACATAACCACTATACTGCAGAAGCCCATGATTTCTTTTTCTGATACATACTATTCATTGAAACCATGGCACTTCATTCAGAGTAAGTACTAGGTATTTGAAGTTGTGGTAGTTTTGTCCTCAGCTCCCACGTTCTCAACATATGTTAATTAAGTGTTGAGAGCATGCGAAAAAGCTCCAAAATTGAGATACAAATGGAAATTATTGTGAAACTTCACATCTATACTGAAGTATAATAAGTGGGCGTTTCTCAGTGAACCCTGCAGACCTTTGTCAGCTGGATTTCTGATTTCATATTTCAAGAACCTGATCCTGTGGCAGGCTCAGTCATGCAGTTGCTGCTACAAGTGTGAGCTGAGAGTGCTGGGCTCTTAGTGGCTGGGTTGTTTGGTTTTGATTTAGTTTGGTGGTGGGATTTTTAGTCGATTTGATTTTGGTTTTTTCTGGTGTTTTGGTTTCTTTTTTTTTTTTTTAATCTTGCTTTTTTATGCAGAAAACATTTTGAGAGAGGATATAAGTACTTATAGTGTCTGAAGCCCTACTTAATGTGAAATACCTTTTTGAAAAGCTGATGTTGGTTCTGGAATACTCTGTAAAATAATTTCTGTTAGTGAAACATGTCTGGTGTTTTATATAGTTTGATGAGGTAGATGATTTCCAGTGTGGAGCTGAAAACAATATTTACGTTTTGCTTAAACTTATACTGTATTCAGAGCAGAACTATTCCAAAATAATACCTTGGTTTTTACAGTATATAGTCAGACGTGTATGAATAGATTCTTATCAATTGCATGGGATGTGAGAAATTCTGCGGATGTAATCAGTTTTTTAGCATCGGGCAAACTCAGGTTCCTATTGGTGTCTTGACATTGCTAATTAGCAGATTTTAGCCAGATTTCTGTTTACATCAGACTCTGATCCCTGTTCTAAATTTAAAGTAACCTTAATAGCTCCAAGTCATTAACTGGAGGTACTTTAGGTAAAAATAATTGTTCTTAGAGCTAGTCAAAATTATCTTCTGGTTCTCTGTTTCACCTTCAAATTTTAAGGTAACTGCAAATGTTTGTTGAAGATTTGTGTTCTCCCTGCTTCTGGCCAGCAATCAGAAGTAGTGGATTCAACACTTCTTGAGAGCTTTGCCCTTTACTCCCTGCTCAGAATTAAAGAAGGTGGTTACTTCAGAAAACGTTTTGCATTATCTGGCATAGGAGATAAAACTTGGTTCTCCAGGGATGATTACATGCTTTAGAGCTTAAAATTTATGGATATAGTTTAGATCCACTTAAATTCTTCTGACAAAGTGAAAAGATGTTGCCAGAAGGGTTGAGAGGGGTACTCTGGACTTACTACATTTTTTTACCTCTTAGTGACCTTTGATAACAGGCTTCAGCTTGCTTACTGCCTTATGTGTTGGTTCTTGACTATGATGATAGATGCACCTTTCTGACTATTAAATATAAATACTGGCAAGCAGGTTAAGCATCTCTTCTTCTTTAGGATAAGATGTCTATGTTAAAGGTTGCATGCCGTTTTCCAGAGAGGGTAATTGAATGAGCAAGAATTATCATGTGTTGATGTTCAGGTTGCAGTAAATTTTAAATTTCCAGTGACACATATGGTAATAGATAACAAGACTTCTTAAAAATTATTGCAATGGTTAGAAAGTAAGTGGTCAAGGGAATAATTGACTGATGTCCGTGTCATTAATTTCAAATGCAGAAAAATCTTTTTAGCACCTGAGGTTGCATTGGGATACTATTCTGTCAGGACAGTAGAAGTGATTAGGGAAGTAGACAGCTGAGACCAAAAACTTCAGGACAGTGAAAGCTTATCAAGGGATTTTCAGCACCTAGTAGTCTGCATTTGTGCTTTGGCTGGCACTTTCCAATGTTAGTAAGAAGAAGGGGAATGATGGGCAGGTACCTGGCATGTCTGTGTAGTAAAGAGAAAGGCAAAAAAACCAGACAAGAATGGGAAGCAACAGCATCTGGTGACACTGGATAACACCCACAGAAATTGGTGAGACAAACTCTCCAACAGTCCAGGGCTGCACACAAAGCAGTACTTGTGGCTTAGTGTAATTCTCATGATCTATTTACCTTGAAGCAGGTTGAAGGCAAAAAAGGGATATAGGTGGATTTTATTTTGAACCAGTACCTTTGGGACACTCTCTCTTCCAGACTTCACAAGAACGAGAGGCTTACTTACTCCACATCTAAACAAAAGAGCCAAACCAAAGAAGGAACCACAACCAACAGAGCAGGCTCAGGTAATTGTATGGCCAGACTTCACAAATAAAGATTTGGGCAGGGCTCTCCCCACGTGCCCTTCCAGCCTGCACTGTGGATGTTTTAGGTGAGGCTCAGCGTGTGCAGAACTGGCCCCACCGTTTCAGTCCTGAGGTCCATCTGCCACGGCCGAGCGAGCTTGGACAGTGACAGG